>JAPPVO010002864.1:0-229015 GCA_030407325.1 Camellia japonica
CTGCCCTAATGTGTCCTGCATCATAATGAGATACTTCTAATACGAAGAACTTCATGCTGTCAAAAATGACACAGTTTTTCACACAGAAAACACGCCTATTATTCGAACTGAGGACCACCAATAATGGATGCAGACTACTTAATCAAGTGAAAAAAAAAAATCAAATTAACTTCACAAGGCTTTTGTTTTTTTGATAACGAGGAACTCCCTGACCCCACCTTTGGTGACATCCAGGGTAAATTCCTAGAATGTATAGACATCCATGTTGGTGACAAAATATATAAAAGTAGAAACAAAATGATTCAGATGAAACGCAAACTTCTTAATTTTACATGGCCTTACTTTTCTTGTTGAATAGCAAGAAGGATAGCCAACTCATCCATGCTAACAACACCATCCCATTCTGATCAGCTGCTTTAAAAAGCTCTTCTTTCTGGTAAACAAGTAAAAATGAACTGCTAAGACAATATAAGTTAGGAAAACAAATTCTACACGGCATATTTTCGATATGCAGATTTAGATGTGCTTTTTTTTAATTATTTAAATCCACTGTTCGAAAATCCATTCAAAATGATTTGCTTAATAAAACAATCAACTAACAAATTTTAAACCCCATAGCTGTAAATAAGGCTATTTTGGATACTCATGTCACCTATGATGTAAAGATATGCCTCTTAGATCCAAATTCAGGTATCCAAATGCACGCAAGACAATCCAAAGAAATAGTTGCCCATTAGTATTAACAGTGAAGTTCCAAAAGAGGTGCTAAGAACCAAAAAAAAAGTATAATTCAAACCTTATCAGCTGCCAGTTGATTGCCAAATGCATCAATTAAGTCTGAGAACTCGGAGATTGAGAGCTTCCCATCTTCATTGTAGTCCTGTACAAACCATAGGGGTTCAATTTGATGAAATCTACTATGGGGCACAGTTTCCAAATTGTGTATATTATCCAGAATTAATTTTGTATTCTTCTATCAGGTATTGTTTCTAATGCTGCTTCATAAGATATGTTTCAAAGCTTCAATAGATAGAGAAAGTAGAAACATGTATGGAAAAAAGATCACGGCAATGGGATATACACAAGCAATTTTAATTACTTGACAATTTATTTGTTCATCCAACACCATAATATAATCATATGGTTGAGATTTAAGTTTGGAATATATATTTTAACACATTTCATGGATCAATCAATGAACAAAAATTCATTTCGTTTACATCAAAACAGCCCAAAAATTTGTTTTGTTTTCATTGAAATGGCCAAAACATTTTCATCACCTAGGAAACCGAAACAAAATATTAGTGGAATAACTTACAATTATGCTAAGGATAATAAGAAAATCCATATTACATCTGAGACTAGCACAAATCAATGCAGGGATTTCCAGAAATCAAAAGATCATTATCTACATGGAATAATGGATAAACAACCGTCAAAGTATGGCTATATGATCCCAACAATCCAACCAAGCTAGGTATCTAACAACTCAACACATGGGATTTAGAATGCTAGCTATGAACTATCACTGTGCATCCAGATGTAGTTCACTAGAGAAACCTTGTCAAACTAGGGATGCTAAAATATAGGAGGAACTCCTCGCTTAGAAAACAAAAAACCAAAACACAAATCATGGCAACAATAATAGCAAGCAAGTACCCTTTTTGGAACACTTCACGGACATGAGTGTCCTGTACATGCCTTGAGTGACCTTTGTCAGTTTCTCTTTTACAATTTAGAAGGACTATTTGGTGTCAAAATAAAAATATAAGAAAACAAAGCAGGAAAGTAAAAAAAATAAAAATACACTCACATATACGTTGATGCTTCTTATATCTCTGTGTCCTAAATTTATATTCATTTACATTGAAAATAATAATAAAAATATCTGTATCCCCACCGTATCCATATCCTATTTTTCTCAAATTCGCCATCATGTGTTCATGTCGGTGTCCATGCTTCTTAGAAGTATACTCTGCAAAGGATCTATTTCCTATAAAATAGTGTTAATAGAAACAAAAATATATGATTGAGCATGCATTTTGATTCATTTACTTGCCTAAACCAAGAATCAGAGTAATTGACAATCCAACGGAACCACATGCTAAAACAAAAATCAAGTACCGAATTCAAGTATAATTGTGGGGTCACATACAGAGATTTTCAAGTATCTAGAGCATTTGAATGTGGTGTTGCCATAAAAAACTCTTCTGTCTATATAACAAGACTCAGAATAAGATACCACAAGGAACTTGCATAAATGTGGAAAAACCCAAAAACAGAAAAAGAAAAAAGGAACTTAATTAACAAAATTAGCATCTAAAGTACCTTCACAATTATGAAGGTGATGGTCTGCATATTTTCTCCTATTTTTCTATTTAAATTTCCCATGGAATAGAAAAGACAAAATACTCAATGGAATATGACACTTCCAACGTAGGATGCAAAATGCCAATGCCTGGCCAGAGTGTAGTTATCTTTTGACATCACCAAGAGGGCCAAGACATTCCAAATCTTTCATGGTGCATCACTTTTCAATAAGAAAGAAGCAAAAAAGTTACAAGTCGATAATCAACATCCTTAATCTCAATCTTGCCGAACAATAACCATTTGGTAACTGATTATTGATGCTTATAAAAAATAAAAATATCATCTTTTATTCAGACAGATCCTAAAATTAATCCAAAAATTTGCAGAAAATATGTATGTTAGATCACGAACAGATGTACTGAGATTCATATAACAAGTTAAATCCTAAAATGGCCTTTCCAGAACTATCCAATAATTCAGCATGACACAGACAGTTGAGTATAATGTGGGAGACTAAGTAGGAAAATTATACACAAAATAGAAAATTTAGTGAATATCATACAGGAAGAAGGAAAATAAAGCATACCACTATAGCCAAGATGCGTCTTACAAAACTTTTTTCTGTTTCAATTGGATCCTGTCAATGGTTCAAACTAACTTTTACACCACAGAAAAGAAATAATTGTCATAGTCTCAACCAACCAATAGATAAAAAGGAAGATTCATACTGCACAACCTCAACAGAACAGGAAAGAGAAATTTTGCCAACGATTATGTCAGGTGAAGATGGATCTAACAAGTCAAACATCTCTGAGTCAGAATCTGAATCCTGCAAAAGAGTTTCATCTAAGCCCCCAAAAAAAAAACAAAAAACAAAAAACATAAAAAAAAAGAAGAAGAAGACATACAAGCTCAATCACTTGGTTCAGAATGACTCCATATATAATAATGAAATGAACGATGTTTAAATTTAAGGACGCAAGGAAAATTAAAAACTATATGAACCCAACATTTAAAACTATTTCATACATTTAGGCAAGTAACAAAACATAATATCAACAATCAATGCTGGTGTTGGTAGTAATGAAGTCCATGGCAAGAGGCTTTTATAGGTCATCTAATGCCTCCTCTCAACCAAAAAACTACTTTTTCACAGTTTAAATATTTTATTTTATGTAAGTAAACCAGCTTTCAATGTTTATGGTATTAATAAAAAATAAAGAAACTGCTCTCTTTCTCTTTCCATTGTGCCACGTGTAAAAACAGGGGTACAAGTGGCATTCTGAATATTCTAACCACTGTTCCAAATGTTCATCAAAATTCCAATTCTATCAATGCAACCTCCCAAAATAGCATGTGGTTTATGAAAAAAAAAGAACACAAGTCTTTACTCAACAACAATTTGAATATTGGCTTTCCCCACCTTCAAGCACCTCAAAATACAAAATTGCCCCATGTTAGACTTCTAAACTTTCCACCTAAGAAGCATGGACACGGACATGGATACGGATGCGGACATGGTGCACGGCGATTTCAAAAAAATGGGGATATGGACACAGCAGGGACACAGCAATAAAATATGTTTTCATATATTTATATTTACTATC
Source organism: Camellia japonica (assembly GCA_030407325.1). NCBI lineage: Eukaryota > Viridiplantae > Streptophyta > Magnoliopsida > Ericales > Theaceae > Camellia > Camellia japonica. The sequence goes on from JAPPVO010002864.1 coordinate 3,918, forward strand.
TATATTAATATTACGTCCACAAACAATCAATATTAACAAAACTAACTCTAATTTTTTGTTTTTTTTAAAGCACTTTTAAATTAACACAGTTTATATCTTTTTTTATGGATGATCTATTAAATATTTAAACCTAAGAAAAAAATAATAAACATTCAACATTCATCAAAAATATAAATAAAATGGGGAAAAAAGATAATTTAGCATGTCCCTAGTGTGTCCCCTAAAAATAAATTAATTAAATAAGGGGACATGCCATATGGTGTGTCCTGTACTTGTCCCCGAAGTGTCCGCGTGTCCCAAAGTGTTTGTGTGTACGACATGGATACGGCATTTGTTTTGAAGCGTCAGTGCTTCATAGCTTTCCAGACTATTGTACTAGGTACGTGTAATGATGTAACAAAGGGTGGGACTATCTTTGGATAGGTCAGGTTGAATTGGGTTGGATAATGCCATACCCAAACTTAAACAAAGCTACATCAGCTGTCAAAAGCTAACCCAAGACCAACTGATGAGTGGAAGGCACCAATGGGTTCAGATTGGTTCTCCATTTGTGAATCGTGATGCATGGTAAACTTACTTCAAGACATAAATATGCAGTATTATCATGAAAAGAAGCATGTTGACAGGCATAAAAACTTAGTCAATGAAAAATATAACTTACCTGAGTGAGAAATTCATATAGATCAATTTCACAATATCCAACGAGGTTGTTCTTGGACAATATATTGGTCTGCATCACATGGAAAGTCAATGCATATGCAACAAAAAATGGATTTTTTTTATTAAATAACACTATGATCTCTTTTTAATTTTCTTAACATACAACAAAATTAAGATAATTAAAATGATGACAACACTTTTGTACTCTAATAGTAAGAGAAAGCAAATTTAAGAAATATAGAAAATTCTGCCAATAATAATTCTATTGCAAAAGGATTTCAAGACTTGTGTTTTGCAACTTTCACTCAAAGCCAAGTAAAGTTATATTTGCAACTGTAAATATGATAAGCATCAAATGAAACCACTGCAAAGTATAAACAACTTGCAGGGGAAAACAAAAACTCTTAATGGAATGATTGACTACATCTATCTATCTATCTAACAATTGCACTCCTCTCATATATGTTTTTACATCATATTTGGTAAAACTAAGAAAGATAGAATTAGAAATAAGCATACCCATGAAATGGGAAATGTAGCGCCAACTGAAAATAAGTTGAGCGAGAACAAGCTAAGATGATTCAGTCATGCACAACAAAGACCGATAAATACAATGGTAAGAAAGAGTGATATGATCACCATAAATGACAGGGCAGAGGAAGACCTAAACTGATATGGATTGTGGCAGTCAAAAAAGAAAGATTTATTTAATTTAACTAGGTATTTAGCCCTTGACAGAGAAGACTAATGAAAATTATTCATGTAGTCAATCCCACAAGTGGAACACGAGACTTAGTTTGGTTTGGTTTGCTTTGGTTTCAATAATTGGAGATCCCAATGGCACAAAGACTGCCAATTATTCTTGAACTTTGCCACTGTGCTTGTGTTTCTTGTTCTGTATGACATCAAAGTTGTGTGTTTTCATACATTATTTGATTAATTATATGAAATTAAATATCAAATCCTTCATCAGAAAGGCAATGAATAGCACAGAAATATACGGGTAGTTGGTACAATCAAATTTAGCGCCATACCTCAAATATAGATATCCTTGCAACACGAGGCCCATTTCTTTCCAAAAGAAGTTTCTTCTCCTGTAGAAGAACTATGAACTCAATATAGGTAGGATAATAAACTGCCAAATTTTCCAAAAGTAAATTACAAGCTTGTACAAGATGATGCTGATTGAACAAAGTGTGTAGAAGGAGAGAAAATGACAACAGAAAGTATAAGGTAGCGTTTGGTAAAGTTTTCTAAATATGATTTGATAATAGAGTTGTATTTTGAGTTTGTGAGTTTTGGAATTATGATTTGAGTGTGGAAAATTTGTTTGGTTATGAGTTTTGAAAAAAGTTTTGAATTGAGTTTTGGAGGGAGTTTGAGTTTTTGAAATTAAAAAAGTTAATTGATTCAAACATTTACAACTCATAACCAAACACAACTTAAAATTCTATTTAAAACTCATATAAAAATTAAAAAAATTCTGAAAATATTTTTTATTTACAATATAAAAATAACAGGTGCCACAAAAAAAAAAAAAAAAAAAAAAAAAAACGAACACTATTCTGGTCAACCGTTCGGACGTCCGGGGAACAACTGGGTTAGCCAAATTTTCCAGCCGGAAAAGAGTTTTCAAAAGTGGATGTGGAATTATAATTTGAAAACTGAAAACAAACACCACTCATGAAAGTGGGTAGAAAAGTGTTTGGCAAACATAACCAAACACAGCCTAAACTTCTCCATTATTGTAAATAGTAGGGCAAATTACGCCGGTGGTCCCTACATTTTACCCCTTGTGTCATTTTAGTCCCTACACTTCCAATTGACTCAATTTTGACTCTTAATTTTAGATTTTGTATCAATTTGATCCAGTTGATTACAACTCAGCATTTTTTTTATGGAAAATACGCACGTAAGTGTCATGTGTCATACTTTTAAGGGGAAAATTATGAACTTACTCAACTCAGTGAGTTAATCTCAACCAATCCAGTGATATTTTTTTTTTAAAAACACTAAAGACATTATCAATTGAACTAAATTGACACAAAATCTAAACTTAAGGGCCAAAATTGAGCCAATTGAAAGTGTAGAGACCAAAATGACACAATGTGTAAAATGTAGGGACTACCAGTATAATTTATCCTAAATAGCAATAAGCGGAGAGAATCAAAACACAGCCCTTAATATTAATTTTCCTATCACATTGAGATGGATAGATGGATGGAGAGAGACAGAGGGAGAAAGAGAGACTAAATGATTTCTATTAAACATGTACACTTAAATTAAGTCTATGTTTTTCCTCTCATTTGGAAGATGACAACTTTCTATCTAAATCAAAAAAATTAGGGAAATTACAAAAAAAAAAAAAAAAACTCTAAGGTTTGAGCCTTTTAACAAAATAAATCATGAGTTTTTAATTTTGTCATTTTAAACCTTAATCTTTTGATTTGTTTTCAATCTAACCATTTGCATATTTTCGTTAAGTAGAATTGACAGAAAAATGATATTTTAGTCTTTAAACTAAATCTGCAAAACAGTCGGTATATGTGAAGCAACTTTGGTGTATGGAGGCTAAACATCTGTCGGTATATGTAGTGAAGTAGATGGAGGTGTAGGGCCATAATAATGGATGGGGCTTGTATGCTCTAGGCAAAAACATGATGGACTGTTGGGACAAACAGATGTGCTAGGCTCTAGCATCAATTGAGTGTGAGCAGGTGGAGGGACACCACTGGACGATGGTAAGACTGTTGGGACGAACAGATGTGCTAGGCATTGGTGGTGTGTCAGCGGGTGGAGGGACACGATTAGCTGATGGGTGGCATTCAGCCATGAGAATGATATCAATGCCATGGAGATGCTCCATCTGCTCCTGACAGACGTGGAATGTCTTCATCTACAAAATTTTTATACATTTTTTAAGTTGCCTGTAATTAATGAGAGTTAGAAACAATTTCAATGGAATTTTTAAGGAGTCAGAAATTTTTACAAACAATTTCAATAGAATTTTTAAAGAGTTAGAAATTTGGCTTGTTCGAAAATAGGGGATTCAACATGAACTGGATGCTGAAACTGTAAGTGTGACGGAATATGGGAAGTTGCATTACTCTCCAACCCCAATCGCAGCTTAACACGTTCCGTAGTCAAAAAGGCCAGTCTAGTCAGCCCAACAACATCGACATCCAATTAAAAGAGAAAAAAGAAAAGAAATTGGATGTTGATGTTGTTGGGCTGACTAGACTGGCCTTTTGGACTACAAAACGTGTTAAGCTACGATTAAGGTTGGAGAGTAATGCAGCTTCCCATATTCCGTCACAATTACAGTTGCAACATCTGGTTTGTGTTGAATCCCCCATTTTCGAACAAGCCAAATTTCTAACTCTTTAAAAATTCTATTAAAATTGTTTCTAAAAATTTCTAACTACTTCAAAATTCTATTGAAATTGTTTCTAACTCTCATTTAATTACAGGCAACTCAAAAAATGTATAAAGCTTTTGTAGATGAAGACATTCCACGTCTTTGTCGGGAGCAGATGGAGCATCTCCATGGCATTGATACCATTCTCATGGTTGAATGCCACCCATCATCCCATGGTGTCCCTCCACATGCTCACACGCCATTGATGCCAGAGCCTAGCACATATGTTTGTCCCAATAGTCCATCACCATTGTCCAGTGGTTCCCTCTACCCACTCACACTCCATCGATGCCAGAGCCTCTGTTCGTCCCAACAGTCCATCACCTTTTTGCCTAGAGCATACAAGGCCCATCCATTATTTTACCCCTACACTTCCATCAACTTCACTACATATACCAACAGATGTTCAGCCTCCTGACACCAAGGTGGCTTCACATATACCGACTGTGGCTCACTCCAAGGTTGCTTCACACATTTTTTTTTTTTTTTGTACTGTTGCTTATGTAGCAAATTCCCTGTTGGATATCTTAGGTGGTGAAAATGGTTTTCATATTCGATACACGGAGAGTAATATATGTTCAGGATAATGCCTCCCAAGTGTAAAGCGTGATATATTACTAACCATATATTATATGGAAATTTTTATTTCACAAACAACACACCAATTGCTATAATCATTGAAGGTCACAAAAAAGATATTTCAAGCAAGTGCCAAGTAAACATAATATTCGGTGATACTTACAGAGTTCCAAATTGGCTTGTCTGTGCTGCACCACCAACAAGACAATCAACCATTATAAAATGTTAAAACAAATTGACAACTATTCTAAACTTCAAAATTCCATTATTACCATACAGAAATTAATATGTTAAGCATATTAGCACGCCAAAATTCAGATACAGTATAACTTATTCAATGTACTACAAACTACAATATCTATGTGGAAATAGGTCATACATATAATAGTTCAGGAAAACTTTCCAACTAATAGGCTAAAAAATGTGTGTGTATCCCACATGTCGTGCCTGTCTTTTGTAGAGTAGCACTGTTCATACTATACTTTAACAGCTACCATCAAGAGCTTTTTTTAATTTTATTTTTTATGTCCTTTATTTAAGTTGTTAATGTACGGCTCGATTAAAGTACTTTAGCAGCAAGGATTTAAAGTCCTTGAAGTTTCCACAAAAAAATATATATATATATTAAAAAAAATGGTTTTGAAAGAGTTGTAATCAATTTTTCCAGATTTTGGTAAATTAGGCAAAGAAAAGCCTCTTTCTCTTTTCCTCACCTTTTAAACCAAAAGAACAGCCCTTTGGGTTTTACTTTTTGATACTTGTTTGTTCTCATTTTTGTTTTTCAAATATTCTAACATCTATTACCTCAACCAGAGTAGTGCCCTTAATTTGGAGTTGTTCTGCAACAATTTTTATACAGAAAGCTCCATGAAATGATGATATTTTTTTTTTTTTAAGGTAAGTAAGAATTCTATAACCAAAAAAGAAAGATATACAACGAAGTTTAACACAGAATTCCAAATGGAGGGGACACACGCCAGCCCAAAAGGCCTCATGGAAAGTATAGGAACACCAGAAAAATGCTTTTCAATCTATGAATTTGATCCTCAATTCGTTTGAATGAACACTTATTTATCTTCCCCTTCATGCACCAGATAAGCAACATATCATTCCGCCCTCTATTCCAGCCAGACGACAAAGCTTATTTATCTAACATCTATCTAGACACCTCCTTTTATAATGAAAGGTTTTAAATTTTCTTTGTGATCAAGGTTACATTCACAGCTATTTAAAATGTTTAGAAAGCAAAGGAAGGGTGTTGTTGCACTTAGACACATCGAACAAGTAGAAGCTATTGTAAATTGAATGATCTATAGACCTAAGCTAAGCCCCATCCACCCAACCCCGACAAAGAATCCCAAAAGAAAAGTAGGAAAGCACAAGAACAGAATTTGCCTCATCACTCAGAACTCTCCTTTTGTCCCTTTTTCATCACAAATTCCTCACCCTTTTTATCAAATAAATAAATAAAATGTATTCCTCTTTTACTTCTTTCTTGCAAAAGCTCCTTTAAGATGCAGGGTGTTTTTGATCCTATAAAATGAATAGCAATCAATCTTGCTCTTTTCACCGTTGTAAATGATTTTAAACACCACTACTGATCAAAATCAAATAAAGTGAAAAAGGTTCCAACCCCAAAAAACAAATAAAAAAAAAAAAATCATTTGATGATCAGATTGATTGCGATTACAGAATGTTGAGCATGTATTGGGACGTTCTAATTCATGTAACATATTATATAGACACACAAACAACATGGAACTAAATGTCCAAGAAATTGACAATAGAAGAAGTAGGAGATGCTTAACTGATCAGATATGGCAGTACGGAAAGTCTGTTCTCCGAAAGAAATACAAGCAAGCCACTTGTCCTTGAACTTCATCTCAGCCTTCAACAACAACAAGAAGTACATAATCACATTATATCATGTATATATATATGTATGTATGTAAATGTGATTTTAAAATCATACACCAACGAGTTTGACGAGAGCGATGCCAGCGAAATCCTCGGCGGCGTGCAATTTCGAATGCGAGCCACTGTGACTGCCGGAGCTGCCGCGGCGGAGATGGAGGCGGCGGTGGTGACGATGAATGTGGAGTCGGGAGAAGAGCGAGGAGGAGTGATTCGAACCCTCAGTAGTGGAGTCATCAGAGGAGTCTGTAACGCTTGGTTTCGAGCTTCCATGCCCCATTTTCTCTCTGTATCTCTGAAACTAATGATAAAATGGAGCATATTTGGAGGATACCAGAAAGAGTGATTCATAAAGACTGTTGAATGGTGTGGTAATGAGTGGAAATTTGACATGTTGAGTGGAGGATGATGATGATAGAAGAGGACCGGTCGAGCGTCCGAGGCCACAAGTCTCTCTTCTCTTAGTGGCGGGAGTGGCAGCAAATCTGGACTTTTGGGGCTGATTTTAATTAGATTTTATGGCTGAAATTCCAATAAGAGTATAGGGTACAAGTAGGGTTTGTTTAGGGTAATAAACGGGTAAGAGTTTAACCATGAAAGATGAGATTTTGGCACTGTTTAGGGGCTGTTTTAGGGACTGTGAACAGTACCCATTCAGTGTTTTGAGCTGTTAAAAGTGCAGAAAATAAAAGAGGAAAAGATAGAGAAGAAGAAGATAGATTTAGGAATCACTCCTAGAATCCCTTAGGCATCACACCTAGGGTTAGGTTTGCATTACACAATCCATAAGAAAGCTTCAAAGCTTTTCAAATTCTATAAAATATTAACTCTATTAAATTAGAAGCATTACATGGTTTTATATAAATTAGGAGACTTTATAAACCAACTATAACCAAAAAAGAAAATTATTATAATATCTTTAATTTCCAAAATTAATCTAAGACTAAATAAGAAACAAAAATAAAGACTAATTAAATAACTTGACTCAACCCACACAACCCATATTTGGAAATTCTACAAATTACCAAATACCCCTAAGCTTAAAATCCTAGAAAACATAAATATAATTATAAAATAAGACTCTACTAATACTAGAAACATAATTATAAAAGATTTCTATCAGTGTTTTTATGAAATCATGCCAATGTCCAAACATTGTCGCTTCTTTAAATTTATCCTTCTTTGAGCTTCTTATACTTTGCATTATTGTCCCTTGGTTGGAAAAAACTCGATCTCGAGTTTTGAAGTGTTGAGTATAAGAATCCATAAGCTTTGAAATTGCATCGATGGCTTCACATTAAAATTTTCAAGTTGGCATCATCGTTTCTTCCTCATTGGAGGTAGCAATGGAAGCAATATGATATTTTCAACTCTAAAGCTAAATTTTTCTGGAATAACAAAATCAATTGAAGTACAAAGAATTGATTTAAGTGTTGAATTGCCCCATCATTCATGCCATTCTCTTTTGGGTTTGCAATATGTTGCGTACAATCAATTTGAATGCTATTGCTTGCATCAACAACCAGGGATTCAATATTCTCAACCTTTACCTCAACCAAAATGTGGTCATGCAATTCAATTTTGCAAACCTCTTGTGACTCTTGTATGTGCTGGACATTAATCATGGGGTAGAGGCTCATTATATGAGTTTGTTGGCACCACATCAGAAAATTCAGGTTAACACATTAGTGACCTTTAAAAATGTTTATTTGAGAGAAAAACTAACTTAGTGAATGATCAGACAATCACCCCCGTTTATATTGATAATAGGTATCTTACAATGGAAACCTTGGAGGCACAAATAATGAAATAACAGCTAATAGAATAAGAAAGTCCTAAGGCACTAATTATGAAATCAAAATATAATCTAAATAAAGAAACAAATAATGAAATGATCCTAACATATATTCTGACACTTTCTCTCATGCGTGTGCAAAGATATCTTTCATGCCCAGCTTGCCAAAAATAGCATGAAATAGTTTACTGAATATCTGCAAGTTGTTCACCAGACTTCTCAAATGGAGTATATATTGCACCACTAGTGAGCTTTTCTTTGATGAAGTGACGATCAATCTCAACATGCTTTGTTCTGTCATGTTGAATAGGATTATGAGCTATGTTGATGGCAGCGTTATTATCATAATATAGCCGCATGGAGTCTTTTTGGTCAATTCCCAGATCATGCAATAACAACTTGATCCACAAGAGCTCACACACACCTTATGTCATAGCTCTAAACTCAGTTTTTGCACTACACCTGGCAATCACATTCTGTTTCTTACTTCTCCAAATAACCAAATTGCTTCCAACAAAAATACAATATCCTGAAGTGGACCTTCTATTAGTTACTGATCCTGCCCAATCAGCATCTGTATAAGCTTCCACACTAAGATGATCATGTTTGGAAAAATAAAGACCTTTTCCAGGAGAAGATTTCAAGTATTTCAAAATTCTCATGACTGCCGCCAAGTGTATTTTATGAGGAGCATGCATAAACTGGCTAACCACACTAACAACAATAGCAATATCAGGATGAGAATGGGCCAAGTAAATAAGTTTATCCACCAGTCTCTGATAACTTCTCCTATCAACGGCTGCTCCCCCACTATCATCACAAAGTTTCTGATTATGTTTTAGTGGTGTGTCACAAGGTTTACTTCCAAGTATCCTTGTTTCCTTCAACAAGTCAATGACATATTTTCTCTGACAGATGAAAATCTTTGAATCTAGTCACTTTAATCCCTAGAAAGTACTTCAGGTTCCCCAAGTCTTTGATTTCAAACACACCGGCCAAATACTTCTTCAACAAAGGGATTTCTTCAACATCATCTCCTGTAATCACTATGTCATCCACATAAATAATGAGAGCTGTAGTCTTACCATGAGAGGAATGTTTAACAAACAGAGTATTATCAACCTGACTTTGTTTGAAGTCATATTTTAGCATCACCTGAGTGAATCTCTCAAATCAAGCCCTAGGGGACTGTTTGAGGTCATATAATGACTTCCGACGTCGACACACCTTACCCTTAGTTTGAAGAGTTTCAAAGGCAGGAGGAATGTCCATATACACCTCCTCTTCTAGGTCACCATGCAAGAAAGCATTTTTCACATCAAACCGATGAAGTGGCCAGTCCAGATTAGATGCCAGAGAAAGAAGTACTCTGATTGAATTCATCTTTGCAACATGAGCAAATGTCTCTTGGTAGTCTACTCCATAGGTCTGAGTAAAACCCTTTGCCACAAGTCGAGCCTTATATCGCTCAATTGAACTATCTGCCTTATGCTTCACAGTATACATTCATTTGCATCCCATAGTTCGTTTGCCCCTAGGTAACTTAGTCAAATCCCAAGTGCCATTCTAATGAAGTGCTTTCATTCACTCCACCATGGCCATTTTCCACTCAGGAATAGTAAGAGCATCCTGAAAATGATTAGGTATGCTGACAGAGGAAATTTTTGACACAAAGGCTTTATATGAAGAGGACAAATGAGAATAAGACACAAACTTAGAAATACGATGATGAGTACAAGATCTCACACCTTTTCTCTTGGCAATGGGGATATCAAAATCAGTAGGCTCAGACTTAGAGGTAGTAATATCGGGAGTTTCAGGGTTACCTGAACCTTCATCAAGAGAAGGAGACGACAGTGATTGATAAAAAATGTCTCTTATATTCTAGCAACTTTCTACCTTTCTTTATCCCTGACATAGACTTGCCCTTCTATGTTCTTGGCAACATTGAATTCTGTATTGCGAGTAATAGATATCATTGGAGGTGGTACTGGGCCAGGAACAATAGGAGCAATAATAGGTACTGTTGGTGGTGCTATTGGGTCAGGAATAATAAAAGCAATAGGACTCTCTTCACTCCAAGACTCCCTCTGAAGAGATGACTGGGACATTGGAGGGGACAAATAGGATTGAGACTCAAAGAAGGTGATATCCATGGACACAAACCATTTACGAGAGGGAGAATGATAACATTTATACCCCTTTTGAGTAGAAGAGTAGCCTAAGAACACACACTTGAGAGAACGAGGATCTAACTTACCTTGAGAAGGAGAATGATTGTGAACAAAACACACAGCCAAAGGTTTTCGGAGGAATGGAAAACAGAGATTCAGAACCTAAGAGAACTTGAACAGGTGTCCCTTTTTGTAAGACTTGTGTAGGAAGACGGTTAATGAGATATGTAGCAGTGAGAACAACCTCGGCCCAATAGGCCTGAGGTACGCCAATAGAAAAACACATACAACGAGCTATATCAAGGAGATGACGATTCTTGCACTCGGCAACCCCATTTTGTTGAGGAGTGTCAGTGCAAGATGTTTGATGGATAATGCCATGAGTGGAAAAATATTTTGTCCGAAGTTCTCTAAAGAGAAGGAAGGGTCAAACAAGGGGTAGTTTAAGGCAAGAGAGAGGTGTCATGCCGTTGGTAATGAACCTCTAAAAGAGGATTAAACCCTTAAAAGAGGATTAAACCATTAAGCATGACCCTCAATCTCAAGCTTAAACAACCCTAAGGTTGAAACGACCCTCAAAGAAAATGAAAAAGTGAAGAAATGAGGGAGATTGCAGAGATTATAAGTGCTGAAATTAGATAAGAAAAAGCAGTAAAACATGCAATCAACTCAAACCAATGGTGGTTAAAGCCTTAAAACACCAAGCTAGTGAAAGGACTTACACTACAATTAGGCAAAACAAGACTCAAAGGCAACAACCAGCCCAAAACAGAGTTGAAACAGCCCTAAATATAGCCTAAAACATGCTAGAATTAAGCTACAAAAAGCTTGAAAATCAAGCTAACACACAAAGCTAATTAGGCTAGCAAACAAGACACAAGGAAAGGAGGCTAGCCCCTCCTATTTTGGATTTCAAAACATGATTTTTACCACTGAAAATACTCTGAATCAATGTATTCACCCCCATTATTAGAACACACTATTTTGACAACCGCCCTAAATTGGATACTAACCATCTTATGAAAGTTTTGAAACACAAAAAAAAAAACCTTACTTTTTTCTTTCATGAAGTACACCTAAGTAGTACGAGAGTAGTCATCTATAAAAGTAACAAACCATTGATGACCTTTCATTGACATCACACGAGAGGGACCTCAAATATCTGAATGAATTAAAGAAAAAAGAATTGAACTTTTATTATTACTAGAAGCAAAAAGAGGCTCGATGTTGTTTGCCAAGTTGGCAGGACTCACAATGAAGCTCAAAAACTTTATTTTTGATAAAAACAGAAGGAAATAAATGTCCAACTAATAAAAAGGATGGTTGTCTTAAATGTCGATGCCACAACCATAAATCTTCCTTGGTGGATGGAGATGTGACGGAATGATAAGCTTGTTGGTCAAACTGATTGAGGATATAGAGACCATTTTCTGTTCTACCACTGCCAATTGTCTTCTTCGTGATGAGGTCCTGAAAAAGACAAGAATCAGGGAAAAAAGTTACACTACAATTCAAATCTCTAGTAAGATGACTCAATGACAATAGGTTAACAGAAAAATTAGGAATATTACAAAGGTAAAGAAGGGGTGGCACGGATTAAACCTTTTCTAGAGACAGAAGAAATAGTACCATCAGCAATCTTAACTTTATCCTGACCAGAGGTTGGTTTATAGTCTGAGAAGAGATCAGAAGACCCAGACATATGATTTGAGGCACTAGAATCAATTATCCATGGCAATGTCTTATAGGATAAGAAAACACTAGAAAATGAGGCTAAGCTACCTAAACGGGCAAACGAAGGAGCATAAAATGTACCTGGAGGAACAAGAGACTGGCGATCAAGCAGATTGCGCAAAGCATCTTCAAACTCAGAAGATGACATACCAACATACTAGAGATCAGATTCGAAGTCTGTATAACCGAAGCTGAATCATGCGTCTCTACAACACTAGACTAATGAGCACGAGTGAGACCCACGTCCTCTCGACTGATTAGAACGCCCGCCTCTATGACCAGAGTGATCTTCTCGACCACTTGATGGAGTCCCATGAAGCTTCCAACAAGTCTCACGGGGATGTCTCGGCCAACGACAGTAATCACAGAACAAATTATCTCTCCCGAAAAGATGAGAAAAAGGAAGTGACAAACGAGCCCCATCCCGAGAAGGTGCAGAAAGTAATGCTGAGTGGTCTGTAGAAGTCGTTGGTGACATAGAAGAATGACGACCCTCTTCATTCTGGACATAAGCAAAGGCCTCCTGAAGAGATGGAAGAACATCCATGCCAATGACATGACTCCGAACCGGCTCAAACTCCACATTGAGGCCTTCTAGGAACTTGAAGACTCTCTCCTGGGCAAGAAACTTTTGGTAACCAATTGAGTCAACTGTGCAAATGAGCTTGTAATCTAGAAGATGATCTAGGCGTTTCCAACCATTAGTCAAAAAGGTGTAATATTGATGAATTGTCTGCTTTTCCTATACTGAGCGCTCAATAGACCGACGCAACTCAAATGACTAAGAAAACTATCCCTTCCAGGAATATGTAGCAGCTATTGCCTCCCAAACATCCTGGGCAGTCTCCATGGATAAATAATCTTTACCAATCTCAGGGACCATGGAATGAATGAGCCACCCATGATAAAAAAGTTGGCAATCTCCCATTAATCATAGCCAAGATCAGAAATATCTAGTGCTTGAACTCTCCCATCAACATATCCCATCTTTCCCCTACTCTTCAGAAAAAGTGGCAGACACTGAGACCATGCAAGGTAATTCTGACCATTAAAAGAGGTGGTGATTTTGAGGTTAGGGTTTAGGTTCTTAGAAGTAGTAGTCATAACTGGATTGGGACGCTTTCCTTTAGATGGGTGAGAAGTAGTGGATTCACTAGATGGGTCGGCCATGTTTATGCTACCATCTTAACCAAAAACACAGCAGTAATCACAATAATGGAAAGAGGGAATGGAATGGGCAAGCAATCTCAAACACAAACCACTATGAGAGCATAACACTTAGATTAATGGGGTCATTTACCACCCCAAAGAATAAATAAAATGATAAAAAAAGGTGAAACTTAAATCAAAATAGCAGTCTTGGATTCAACCACAATGAAAAAAAAAAACACAGTAGTAATAAAGATGATGAACTAAGGAGTGTTATCAGGACATATGATGTGGAGAAACACTTAGATGTTATCACAGAGAATTTCAAACACATAGGAGAAGGCTAGAGGGAAGTCCAAAGCGCCTACCAGACTATGGAAGAAGCCTGAAGATACCCAGATGGGTGTCAGTTTGAGCCGAAAAACCCTAGGATGGGTGTCGGCTGGTCTGAAACCACTCAGAGAAGAGTCAGAAGAGCTTAACAGGCCCTGAACAGCAGCTGGAGGTCTTTTGTTGGAGCCAACAGGGTCTGGAACAAGTTGGGTAGTGAATGGTGGTGGTTGGGTGGTGTATTGATGGTGGCTAGTGGTTGTGTGGGTGATGGGTTTAGGGTTTTGACTCTGATATCATGTTTATTTGAGAGAAAACTAACTTAGAGAATGATCAGACAATCACCCCCTTTCATATTGATAATAGGTAGCTTACAATGGAAACCTTGGAGGCACAAATAAAGAAATAATAGAATAAGGAAATAACAACTAATAGAATAAGAAAGTCCTAAGGCACTAATTCCAGAATCAAAATATAATCTAAATAAGGAAACAAATAATAGAATGATCCTAACATATATTCTAACAAAAGGCATATTCTGCTCTAAATTAGCCTATCCTCGCTTTAATTTTTCATCCTCTACAGCTTGTATGGTATCCAAATCTTCAATTTGATCTCTAGCCCCTTCTTAAACAATTTGAGAATTCACTTGTAGCGCTTTTATCTCATGAATGGGAGCCTTTTTATCCTTAATAATCTGGTCTTCTTTGATTTTGGGCAAACTCTAATTGTTTTCTTTTGCTTTTGACCTTAGTTGCGCATCTGACAACAATTTTTGGTTTTGGTGCTACTTGTGATGCATGTATCACACAATTTTGTAGTTGTTGTAGCAATCCTCCCTTTGATGTAGGCTTCAAGACTGTAGATTTCTCCTTAAATTTTATGAAAAACTCAAATTGCATAGTAGTTTCAATAGCATCTTTGAGATCTTCCAAATATGTATGAGATATTTCTTCTTTAATTCCAGATCTCAACCCACTTTTGAAATGAGCAATAGTCATCCGTTCACTTTCTACCACTCTAGATTTGATAAATAATTCCTTGTATTTTCTTGCATAATCAATCACACTCATATCACCTTGCTCAAGAGCATGCAATTGATCAAGAAAGTCATCTTAAAGATCCCTTAGACGAATTTTATCTCTAAGAAGCACTTTACTCTCTTCCCATGTCAATCCACTTCTATAGGATCTCCCCCATTGTGAAAGCATCATGGTGGAACTTTAAGCTCTGATACCAAACTGATATAAGACGATTAGGGCAGCAGCAAATCTGGACTTTTGGGGCTGATTTTAATTGGATTTTATGGCTGAAATTGCAATAAGAGTATAGGGTACAAGTAGGGTTTTTTAGGGTAATAAACGGGCAAGAGTTTAACCATAAAAGATGAGATTTTGGCACTGTTTAGGGGCTGTTTTAGGAACTGTGAACAGTACCCGTGCACAGTGTTTTGGGCTGTTATAAGTGCAGAAAATAAAAGAGGAAAAAAGGGAGAAAAAGAAGATAGGTTTATTAATCACTCCTAGAATCTCTTAGGCATCACACCTAGGGCTGGGGTTGCATTACACAATCCATAAGAAAGGTTCAAAACTTTTCACATTCTATAAAATATCAACTTTATTAAATTATAAGTATTACATGGTTTTATATAGAACTAAGAGTCTTCATAAACCAACTACAAAAAAAATAAAAAATAAAATAAAAAAATTATAAAATCTTTAATTTTCAAAACTAATGTAAGACTAAATAAGAAACAAAAACAAAGACTAACTAAATTTGACCCGCAAGATGACCTATGGGTGACCCACACAACCCATAATTTGGAAATTCTGCAAATTACCAAAATATCCCTAAGCTTAAAATCCTAGAAAACATAAATATAATTATAAAATAAGACTTTAATAATACTAGAAACATAATTATAAAAGATTCTGTTAGTTTTTCTATGAAATCATGCCAATGTCTAAATATCATCGCTTCTTTAAATTTAGCCTTCCTTGAGCTTCTTCTTCTTTTTTTTTTTTTGTTTTTTTGGATATATATTCCTTGAGCTTCTTACACTCTGCATCAATTTATATTCTTCCCAAATTAAATGTGAACTAGGATCATATCAAACATAAGTATAAGGCATTAGTTTTTTCACCAACAGCTAGAGGAATTCAGATCTCATTGGTAAGTTGCTTCAAATGATTTACCACGTGATGCACATCTTATTATTTAATTGATGTTTGATACATACATTTTATTCCTATAAAAAAAATGATAAAAAAAAAAGAAAAAGATACAGCTTATTGCAATTTTGGGAGAAAGAACAAGGAGAATCAACCTTAGATGAGAATTTGAAAACTGTTTTATTGTTTGCATTGGTTTTTTAGGATATAAAATTAATAACAGGGCTAATTGTACATTTGGTCCCTAAAGTATTGCTTTGTGACATTTTCGCTTCCAACATTTTAGTTATATTGATTTTGTCCCCAAACATTGAATTTGTGTTAAAGTGGCCCCCATGCTTGACGATGTTAGTATTCATTTCATATCATCTGAATTAGCGGTATTTTGGAACAAAAAAATTACCCCTCAGCAAAAGAAAAAAAGCGCATTACAATTTGACACAACTAAAATGTTGGGAACAAAATGACACACAAAACACTTTAGGGACCAAAAATGTAATTAACCCTCTTTTTGTTGGGTTGTAATGTTTTGTTCCAAAACTGTCTGATTTTGATGATCAGTATTGACGGAAATTGACATGGGGACCACTTCTATCGGCCCTAGTAATGGAAACTGATAGTAGCTAGTTGCATATACTATTTGGATGGGCACCTTCATTGCCCAAATTAAATGTGTACTATTTTTTTTCTGCTGGTAATGGAATATAGACATTTGCTTCCCAGTGTCGATATATATCAATAACCTACATCAACTCCTTGGGGCCACGCGGCCACGCCCGTGGGCTTTGCTGGAGATTTGCCCAATCCATGTGGAGGGAGCGCTTTGCGTGGCTTGGGTTCCCGGATTAGTCGAGAAGCTGGCCTAGACACCCAGTCATCAAAAAACTATATCAATAACCTACATAGATTTAAAGTTAAGTGTTCAGATAGCAACTCCAACTCAGGAAATTATGACCCCAACCAATTGATGTTGCATTATTTGCACTAGCAGACATAGTCAGTTTGGTCTATTTTATGGATCTAAAACACATGAATATAATGTTGGTTAATACCAAATTCAAGTGAACTGATGTATTATCAAGCCTTGAAATAGCAACTCCTACATAGGAAGTTATGACCCCAACCGAATTGATATTACACTAATTGCACTCAAATTTTTTAATGGTGATTGCACAATGAGAGGCCTTTTTCTCCTCGTGAGGGAAGGCATAAGCATCAAGGCCTCAAGTTGTAAGCATTTCGATTTCTATTTTTAGTAAATAAATAAAATATTTTAAAATGGTAAAAAACTTTTAAAAAATAAATATAAATGTAAACACTTTTCTGCTTGAAGTGTTTGACATCTCTCTCTAAAAAAAAAAGGTAGGACTTCATCGAAGATGAAATTGACGTCATACCTCTTTTTTTTTTTTTTTTTTTTTTTTAAAGAAAAGTCAATTTTATTACCGAAATAGCATCAAGATGATAGTAATGAACGCATCATAACCTTCAATTATCAAGCTTCTCATTTGAGCCTTAGCTTTGTTTCTTTTCTTAGTTAGTCATTTACTTGATTTTACACATGGAACATAGTTACAAAAGAGGTTCTTTTTTATATTTAAACCACATATTAGATGAAGTTTGACAAGTTAAGACAAACTTTTCATGTGTAATCGTGTCATATGCTTATGCGCAACAGGTGTACATGGCATTCGCCTTAGACTTTGATGTGCAAACCTTTGGGAAGTGTCACCTAAAAATCAAAGCCTTGATGTATTTTTCTTTAGCCTCACCTTGATGTGAGCCTCAATGACACCTTCTAAAACTTTTGCACTAGCAGGCATACTGTGGATACCACGCCTTTCAACGCACCCACACATCGGATTTGACCCTTTTAAAAGTTTGTGAATCATTGAGGTCTAAATTGGCAATATATCATAATATTCCCACAAATCGATTTATCCCTGACTGATTCGCAAAAGTTTGGAGCCGTCACCTAATTTTTTTAGGCCACTAATCCATCACAACCAAAAATCTCGGTTCGGGAGTTTATGTACGAAAGGGGAAGGTCATTTTGCCCAATCAATTAATTGGTCTCTACTAATTTTCTTTTATGATATTTATTTTCTTATTTAATTTCATGAACTCGATTATTAACCTAATCTTTTAAACTAATCTTTTAAACTAAACCTACCATCTACGTGATGCATACAATATAGATCATATCACTTTTAACTTGAATATTTGCATGTTTATAAGGATTTGATTTTAAAAGAATATTTTCATAAAAAGGAGAGAATTTTCCAAGATAAAAGATTTTGAAAACAAATTTGGCAAATATCCTAATAAAAAATATAAGACCTCCAAAAATGCAATTTATATAAAATAATCACATATAGCAAGTTAATCTTCCAAACGTGCAATCATATTGAATATGCAAAATATGGCAAGTAAATCATGATAATACTCGAATGATGAGGAACATGCATGAACGCTCAATGCATGATCCTAGATATTAGAAAAACTAATGCAAACATGCATATTATGAAACCCTAAAGGCCCGGAGTACAATAAATATGAGTCATATATAAATAACATGGATTTAATCAACTAAACTAAATAAACAAAATAAAACGCAGTGAACAAATCATATGGATGATGAACTAATCTGGGCCTATATGCATGAATATATAATTTAAATAACCTAAAACTCTTATACAATAGTATCATGGATTAAACTTGATCAAAATAAATAAAATAATCTAGTTAACATGATAAAACATGCATGAAACTAAATTAATCATTATCAAATGAATAAAACATGATTAAATAGTTTAGAAATCAAAAGAATAAGAACAATACCTTTGGTTTGACAATCAAACCGAAGACAACGAAAAAGAATTGCTTGAATACTTCCCTCAAGCTTTGTATTATGTTTGATTCAACTTGCTTCCACTTTAGATGTGTTTTTGACACTGCATATTTGCTGTATGTATGTATGTATGTGTATGTTCGGATTTGAAGGTGGCTAGAGTTTAAAAGAGGCAAAACTTGAGTATTAGGAGTTCTCTCTCCCAAAAATACTTAGTGGATGGGTATATAAAGGCATAGGGTGACTTGGGGACCAATTTATTCATGTTAAGGCTAAACCTAATGTGTATAGACTTCCTCCTGCAGTTCCTCCCACTAAATTAGGCATGAAGTCCCAACCAAAATAGAATTTTGCCTCAACCGGACCAAGGTGCAGCCGCACCTGGACTATGGTGTAGCTGGGAATGTGATGTGCGGCTGGATGGTGGCTGGTGCGGGTTGACTTCCCAAGTCCGGCCATGTGTTAGTCAACCCACGGGCCCACGAGGTCCTAAGTCCACCATTCTACTCCTGGGCTAACTTATTGCCTAAGAAAGCCTAATTAACTCCCAATTGAGGTTTTGATTGAAAATGATGGTAACACTTTTGAAAAATTCATCAACTCAGATTTAATTGGGCCTTCTCCTCTCATCTTTACTGTGAAAGAGGCTAAAAAAAAAGGTTTTAGTAGAAAAATGTTTTTGGGTATAAAAAGGACAATTTTGGATAAAAACGATTTTTTGGGAATAAAAAAATGATACAGCGAACCACAGTGACCCAAACATACTAAAGTCAAAGTTTTAACACTTTTCATCATTGGGAAGCATTCGAACGCCTAGGTTTTAGGGTCAGTTAAAATGGGGTGTCTACACATATCCAATTTTGTTCAATCTTGTAAATTCATGTTAGTTGGAATTCGGCTATTGGAGTTGATGGAGAGTATTAGAAGATTATGTCTAACTATCATGTGGCAAGATTTCTTTCACCATATTTCATAGCTTTAGGATATTAGATGGTTACTTTCTGGAAGCATCTCATCCTTTAGGCGAGATCTAAAATGTGCAGTTTGTTTGAGCTTACAACTTTTGTTTTAGTTCGTTATTGGTTATGCTTATTCCTGCTAGTACTCTCAGGCTGATAGGGTTCGTATTTATTTATGTGATAAGTTCTTAGAATTGTTATCTTTTGTTATGTATTTCTTTATTGCAGGGAACCACTTATCAATTGCTGCCCTGTATGTGGTGAAATTCTTGAAGTTTCAGATAAGTTGAACAATATGGTTCATTTGACCCTGTGTTTTGATGAAGGGACTGGAAACCAGGTTATGACTGGGGGATTCTTGACTGATAAACAAGCTTCATATGGGTGCGTATTTTGTGAATGTTGAACTTTTGGATCATGTATGATATAATACAACTATTCCTTCCAATTTTATGAATAATTTTCTATTTCATGATTTAAATTATAAGACCAATTATTATGTCTTTAGGTGGATGTTTAAGCTAAGTGAATGGGCCAATTTTTCCTCTTATGACATCGGTTTGAAATCTGGGTCAAGATCTTCGCATATTGTGGTAATCTCTCTCTGAACATGTGTTTCAAGTGACAATGTTTTCTAGAAAGTCCACAAATTGTAACACTTCAGAAGTTGCATCTTAGTCATTTTTTGTTCTATTAATTTCTGTTACCACATCACAACCAGCATTTTGCTTAATTATGGAAGGAATTGATTAATACCATCGCACTTTAGTCCTTTCACTTTATTGGTGTCTATTTGAGGTGATGTGACATTTATTTTAATTTTTTTCAGTTCCATATATTTATCAAAAAATATGTATGTGTATTTTTTTTTTTGGTTCCATAAAGGTGTGCTCTGGCAAAAATGGTCTCCCATGTTGGTTGACCTGGAGGAGTATAGGCATTTTGTATCGATTTAATAATTTTCTATGTATACAAGATATTGTTGGTGATGAATATGTAATTGTGGGGCGGGGTCAGAAGATTAACTGAATATGGCGAAAAGGAGTTTCATAGCTATGGTGTATGTATGATTCAGTATATGACTTGATCTTTTGATAAAGATGAATTGGATTAGATTCTAACTAGTTAGATCTGTTTTTTCCATCCAAAGCTGCTTACATAATGTCGTACACACTGTATCCTTCTTAACAACATATTCATTTTTGCTATTGGAAATCAGAAATTAATTATCCGTTAAAGTTCTTTCTTTTTATATTCATCCCCCAAATTCAATTATCTTCTCTCTGTTATTTTTTCCTTTTTTCTTTAGTGTACTTCCATCCAAAATAAGTCACATATAAGCTAATAAATTTGGAATTATTAGACTGTTGTTCATTGACATCATAATATTAGGGAACTTAACTGATGTTTGTTGTGATGTTTTGTCCCATTCATTTATTTGTTTGCAACACCCTACACAGGTTGTTGTTTCATCAAATCACATATCATTAATTTCAACGCAAAGCCTTTGTGGCATTTTTATGTTTTAATTATTGTTTTGATGCTTTAGGTTTTTGATCGGAGGACAAAGAGGCTAGTGGAGGAATTAATTGATGCAAAGATTGTTTTATCGATGAGAGCCATTTATCAATCTAAAATAGGGCTTGGCCTTGTGGACACAGGTGTATCATTTATCTTTGTTGATCCTTAGCAGCGACTTTTTGAAAATAGTTTAAGGTTATGTACACTAAACATCTGCAGTTCTCTCTCTCTCTCTCTCTCTCACACACACACACACACACAAACACGGGCTTTCTGTATGAATAAATGCTCCTATAATCGTTGGAATCCTCGGTCCTTCAGCTAAGTGGAAAGTTAAATCAATGTTACAAAATTATTGTTACTTTTTATCCTACCAATTTGTGTGTGGAAAGCACTCAATTTATGGTGCACTTCCATTTATAACTAAATTTAGTGATTCTGAGACTTGTACTAATTTCCTCCCAAATTTATCTTTTACATGAGGAAATATTAGAAGAAATATATAAATTGTAATGGAATGGAAGGGCTATAGAGGAAATGAAAAAAGGTGAGGGATAGCGGCCCTCACCTATCATGAAAAAAAAAAAATTACTATTGCTTTGGTGATTTAGAACTACACTATCATATTTCTAATATTTGAGCTATATAAACCTACCCTTGTTATTGAGTTGCCGACGACATTCTTATTCCATTCTGTGAGCCAAAATGTTCAGCATTCTTGGTAAAACCTGTTGAACTCAACTGTATACTTCGCTTCTTTCATTTGGCTTAATGTAGGACATATTTTTTGACAAATAGGAGACAATCATGTTTTGCTTTACTAGTTCAAATTCTCAATCCATTCCTCACTCCGCCTCCATTTCAGTCTTTATTTGCTCATCACTGCTCTTAATGATCTTCTGTTGCAAATTACAAAATGACTTCATTTCTTTTCCATATCGGTTGTTCATAGTTTGTGTAAATTCGTAACTTTTGGGCTAGTTTGGTGCTACAATTGGGTGCAGGGGTGAAAGAACTTTTGCAGAGCATCTCAGAAATGCAGGGAAAGAAAATGAATTCAATTGAATCAGCTAAAGATATACCAGAGTTCATTGAATTTTTTAAGGTATGATAATTTTGAATAATAAATGTAACAGTGATTTTGTTATCATGCTTTTAGGTATGATGAAATGTTTTTGCTTCCTTGGTGATTGCATTTTGAGCACAATGGTATTCAAAAATAATGTTCTTACGCTTTTTGGGTGAAAGTTAAGTCCGCTTTGTTATGAATTCATGAATCTGTTCTTTTTTGAAGTCTTCTTGTATGACTTGTATCATGGTTACATGCATTACTTTTGAATGCACAAGAGCTGGGTGGTGGGTACTTCCTAATTGTTTTACATGTTGATGTTTAAATTACCCTTTTTATGGCTGATGATAAAATCAATAAGATGTCCAGATTGATGTTTCTTTCCAGTTGGAGTAATTTTTTTATTAAAAAAAAGAATTGTTGTGTTATCTTTTGTGGGCATTTGGCAATATAATTCTGCATTACAAAAGGTGGAAACCCGTGTTTCCATAGACGTTGGACCGGATCAGCTTTCAGCAAACATGATCCTCACATTTTAGTGTTATTATTTTTTCCTATTATGATCCTAACTTGCATATTCATGTTAGGATTCATGTTTATAAGGGATTTGGTGGGGATTAATGTTCAAAATTGTGTGTCCCTTAATTAGGGAGAGGAATAAAGATGAAAGCCACTAAGGCTTGAAACGTAGTCATTAATGTAGAATACGAGTCAACAACCACTACAGCTAGACTTAAGTTTGCAATGCATCAATTAGTTTATATTAATATGTACGAATGTACTTATTTAAAAAAGATAAAAATATGTTCTTTTTATTCACTTTGATCTTTTGCCATTACATGCAATATCACGTACATATTTATTCATGAATACACAATATATGTATCGCAATCAAACAATCAAACTAGTACTTTCGAAACACAAAAGGCAAATACTAAACTGATTATGGGCATAATCACTTGTACTATAATTAATTCTGAAAGATATACCTAAGCTAAAGCTTTGCCAAGTGAGCATTAATATCACAATTGAGGTATATAAGTGTTATATTTCGTGTTATGGTATGGTTTTGAAATGGGAAGAACAGTTGACTGATGTCTTTGATCAAAGTATTCTTCTTACCTTTTAAATGGAGAAAGAAAATAGAATAATTATTTTCTATTTTCTTTGTTTGATGCTCATAACCAAACCAAACCAAACCAAGCCTCAAGTCCCATCAAATGGGATCGGCTACATGAATTCTTCTTCTCCACGCGGTCCTATCAAAAGCCATTTCGTTAGTCAAATTAAGTAGATCCATAGCTCTATTTACAGCACTAACCAATGTTAATCTAGGCCTACCCCATCTCCTAACACTTCCATCTGCCGTTACAGTATCGCATCTCTTCACTACTGCCTCTATTGGTTTCCATTGAATATAACCAAATCATCTCAATCGATTCTCTCTCAACTTATCTTCTATCGGTACTACTCCTACCCATTCCCAAATACACTCATTCCTAATTCTGTCTTGTCTAGTCTAGTCTTGCCACAGCATCGCATCTCTTCACTACTGCCTCTGTTGTTTGATGCTCATACTATAAATATTTGATGTTGTTAATTAAACAAACTTATTTAGTATGCATGTGTGTAAGTCTGATGATGTTACCCGTGTTATGTTTAGTATTTTGTCTTTCAATCAGTAAATGCCATGCCAAGAGAGGAAGAATTGTGATTTATAGATGATTTGCAGAATCTTTAGTAAAATCTCTTCATTCAACATAACTTGTATCCACCCAAAAAAAAAAAGACTTGTGAAGTTTATGTTATTAGAGAATTCACATAGCTGCCACCAAGTGAATGGTATTTAAAGCTATTTTAAATTGGTTTTCGTGTGTGTTGTGCTTGTGTGGTTGCTCGGTAGACATCTAATGTAAATGTTAAAGTGGTATATATGTTTGTGTCTGTTTATACATATTTTCAAGTTGGATGCTCACTCATGCTTTAGTTTTTGAAACATTAAAGTAATTCATAAGTCGTGTCTTTCGTCTTCAAAGTAATAACAAAGTGATGATTTAAGGGTGGACTCAGAATATTCTGTTGAATTAAGCAATCTTAACATTTTTTTAGCATAGTGGAAGGGATTGACCAGAACATACAAGGAATTTGCTCTCCTTCATTTGTGGTTCATGAATAATATTCATGAAGTAGAAACAATGCTAGAGGCACATTGTATGCTTTCATGTATTCTGTCTATGCATGTATGTCTTTTTTGGTTCATGAATGTTGTTAATTGTTCTTGGTAGCCTTTCATTATATGTTCACATTTTAGCTACATTGGTGAAGTGTTTATATGCTAAAATTATGTGTATACCATTCTTTCGCCTAATTGTTTTCCGACATTGTACTGTAGGATCAAATCAATTTGACTGAGATCAAGTACCCATTGGAACATTTCAAGGTAGGTTAAGACTTTGGCAAAAATTGTAAGTTCATTTAAATGATGCATGGAAATAGGATTTTCTTCTTGGATATTTATTAAGAATGAACGTTTTAGTCTTGGCCCATTGCCACTTGAATTTATGAATATGGACTGTAATTTTTATGTCATAATGTTCGGGCATATCTCATTATTTGACTAGTTCTTTTTTGTGATCTCCATCCACATAATGCTCTAAATTATGCCATATCCTTCTCTACTACATAGAATAGAACTTAAACCATATAAAAAAGTCAAATCTATGTTTCCTGTAGTTGCAGTCTCGGATGCCATTGACAGAGAATTAGGAAGTTAGCTGCAATATACTATTGTTATAATTTTGCCATTATTTGATTGGGGTGCTATATCATTATCCTTGCTGTTTCTTTATCAAGTTTGTTGCAATGTGACACTTACTGTTATCCTCTTTAAATTGAATCCATTAGGAAGTTAGCTGCAATATACTATTGTTATAATTCTGCCATTATTTGATTGTGGTGCTATATCATTATGCTATATCACTATCCTTTCTGCTTCTTTATCAAGTTTGTTGCAATGTGATACTTGCTGTTATCCTCTTTAAATTGAATCCATAGTTTCTATGCATGCAGACATTTAATGAATTTTTTATAAGAGAGTTAAAACCTGGTGCAAGACCAATTGCTTGCTTGGAACGTGATGATGTTGCTGTATGTGCTGCTGACAGCCGTCTAATAGCATTTAGAAATGTTGAAGATAGTACAAGATTTTGGATTAAGGTACAGTCTAAATTCTTTGAGTTTGTGAGAGGGTGTTTGGTTACTTTTATGCTTTCTGTAATTTGAAAAATGAAAATAGGTATGACAACAGATGTTAGGAGGAACAACAGTTACTTTACCCATTATAATTCTATCCTTCATTGCAAACCATTTTCAACATGACCACTTTTTTTTTTTTGGTAAACCTCTTTGGATGCACATGTGGATGTGTTCACACTCATGTCACCTGATCTAACTAGCTAGGCTGTTCATTTAGTTGTGTATTCCTTATTAATAGAAGCTAAAAATAGTGAGATAATTCAACCTGCTAGATGCTACAAATAGTGAGATAATTCAACGTGCTAGATGGCTGAAGTTCCAAAAAGTTGCAAAGAACCAACTTAATGCATGTACAAGACTAGGAACTCTAAACACCAGATCAAGGGCTTTGGGACATGGCAGTGGGGTGGTTTTTTCTAAATGAAAACTAATACTAGAAAAGTCTGGAACTGGCTTCAATCTCCAGCAGTAGATGGATATTGAGAGCAGAAAACAAGAATCACTGCATTAAAAATAACTGATACCTAATTCAGAGATTTATTTAAATTTGAGAAAAGCCCTAATGTTCTTTGTGTTTCTTAATGGGATCTTACTTATTACTCTTAGGGTCGAAAGTTTTCTATTCAAGGTCTTCTGGGGAAAGAAATATGCTCTACTGCTTTCATGGACGGATCCTTGGTGATATTCCGATTGGCACCTCAGGTATTTGGTGCAATTTTTGTTTTATTTAATATTCAGTACAACGAAGGTTCTTAAACTCTATATTTTTCGGTTGCTATCTTCAAAGTTTAATATTTCCAATTTGTTGCAGGATTATCATCGATTCCATTTTCCAGTATCTGGAACCATTGAACACTTTGTCGATATACCTGGATGCTTATATACAGTATGTGCAAATTTAATATTCTTGTTGTGGTTGGTTTGTCATGTGTCTTCTTGTTTATCTTCTATTTCCCCTTTATTGATGCTGTATTTCTTATCTTCAAGGTTAACCCTATTGCCGTGAATAGCAAGTACTGCAATGTGTTCACTGAGAATAAGCGGGTGGTGTCTGTTCTTTCAACTAAAGACTTCGGAAAGGTTTGTCATTTTAGTCATTTGACACAATATTTACAATTCATCTCTCTCTCTCTCTCTCTCTGAGACACGCACACACACACATGGACAATGAACTATGAGGCTGTCTTTTAAATCTGCACAATTTGAGCTTGGCAGCCTTACCTTTTAAAATAATATCTTTCCTTGTGAATTCTGTAGCATCTAGTTCTTTGCCCTTGCAGCTTGTCCCAATAAAGGAGCAAACAGAATGTGAGGAGCCAGATGGCCGAATTATGATGCTCTAGTCCATCCTAGATGACATTGTATCAATTTGATAATGTCAATTTGATAGCGCATGGACCTCATCCTCCATCCATCAATTCATAGTGCCTTCCTTTTATAGAAAATGACTCTGGATGTTTCCTTATCAATGAGCAAGAAATCTTATATTTCGCTTTTAGTATTTCAATTATGACTTTCTTGTGTTATGCCATAATCACGCAATACCAAAATAAAATAAGCCACCGTGTATAGAGTGTAGTTGTCAGCCTTCCCACTAGAATGCCTCTGTAGTTGTAGTCTTGTAATTGGCATTCCTCAAAATGCCTATGATATAGTGGTTGGCCTTTCGAATGCCCCCCCTTTCTTTTCTCAGAAGCCCTTTACAACTATAAAGGAGAGGGTTCTGTTCATCGTTGGAAACTTAGCTACTTAAGTGCTACTCAATACTAAAGTCAAGGTATTCTGTTGTATAGCTGAAGTACCAAGGAAACCTTCGGTTCCCTTTGTTTAAATAAATGCCACCTATTCTAGTTACATTCATCACAATGTAAACCAAGCCTACCATTACACCGCGTTCATTCCATCAATCTGGGGTTCCAGGGGGTTTTTTTATGTCAGGTCTAACTTTCATCTTTTATTCATACAAAGTGGCTTCTAACCTTACATTCTCACACTCGATGGCCAAAGCTTTTACAATTGTGGCAACCAACAGTTACATATTGAAACAAGTTCAGCCATGCTTCATAAGTACATGACTTACACCATGTTAGCTTCAATTCTAACTTAATTAACGACTCTTCTGCTTCATCTACAGATGGAATATAAAAAAAATACAAAAACCCAGTCTTTCCATGTTAATGGGTGACTTTTTACAATTTGGATGCAGGTAGCATTTGTTGCAGTTGGTGCTACCATGGTTGGCAGCGTCACTTTTACAAAGAAGAAGGGTGATTATATCCAAAAAGGAGATGAGGTTCGCATTTTATGACGATGCTTTTATACTTCGTTTTTGATCATTGCTATTATTCAATTTCTAACTGGCTTTCTACCTTCATTCACTCAATTTTTAGTTTGGATATTTCTCATTTGGTGGAAGTACTGTCATCTGCGTCTTTGAAAAGGTTTGTACCTAAGTACTTATCTTGAATCGAGGAATAGGTAGTCAAACTATATTTAATTCTTCCTTATTATATTGCATTTCTTTTTTCTTTTAAAGGAGAAGGTAGTGAATGGATGGGTTTTCACCTTTTATGGAACGATGAGATATGGATTTTATTGTAATTGGCATTTTAATGTCCCTTTGGTACTTTTGTTTGTAACCAATTAAAAAGTCTTCTGGTAAACCAAGTAGCATGGCCATTTTGTGACAATTTTTGGTTGTCTTCTTTTGAAATTAAAAATTAAAAAAAAAAAAATTGATACCTTTTTATACAGTTGGTTATTTAGACAGGCTTAGGACACTAGTCGGACGCTCCCAAAATGACCTATGTGGTGAATCTTTTACCTTTTTAGAATTTTCCATGTTAGGGTATCTATGTCATGTTGTGTTGGTGTCTAAGCTAAGTAGGAATTCTCAATCTATACCAGAAGGGCAGATGAGTTCTTTATATCAGTGGGCACACTTGCTAGTTGTCATGTTGTCGTGTTTAACTATGATATGTATTCTTTCTCGTTTCATTGCTTATAAATGTGTTATCTTTCTGTATTTAATTATATGTGATGTTTAAAGCTTTGCTTATGTTTTTATTAATGTTTTAATTAATAATTATTATTTTTTGAATGTCTTCTCACAATGTGTTTATGGATACATTCAATTTGTTTTGAAAAATTAAAAAAAAATGCCGAAGGTTTTTACATTTTCTGAAGCATTCTATCTGTCATATCAAAACATTTCATTGGCCATTAAATAGTATATATTTTCTCAAGCATTATTTGTTAAAGCCAAAAGTTGACTCTAGATGGAATTTTAACCTAGCTTCTTGCATCAATATCCTTTTTTGTTTAGTTAAATAGTTTGTGATTTTAATGGCCCGATTTCTGTGAAATGCTGCAGGATACAATAGAGATAGATGAGGACCTTGTCGCGAATAGTGCTAGATCACTAGAGACCTTGGTTTCTGTTGGAATGAAGTTGGGTGTCTCCATAAAGAATGGTCCTGAAACTGGGTTGCCAAACTTGGAGAAATGTGTTTTAGGGGGGGCTTCATAGAGTTTTGTACATGAATTACTTCCCATTTCTACTCATTGTTAGTCCTAAACTTTGTTTAATTCCTATGCTTAGATAAGATAAGGCCATTGACAGCAAAATAATGTACCTTCATTGATTTTTAGAATTCTATTATGTAATGATGATATTTTGGATTTTATGACTTTGTAGTGATTAGTTGCAGTTATTTTCCAACTGAAATGTATTTAGCATAAGTTAACTTTGAAATTATGTCACCTTTCAGAAATTTAGTTGGTAACTGGTGTAAAAATGTCATACCGAAATTCTCACTCCAAAAAAAATGTCATACTAAAACCTAGAAATATTAATTTCATTTATATCTAATGCACCGTTTGTTTGAACGGAAAATATTTGAAAAATATTTTTTGTATTTTTTGGAGTTTAATATAACAAGAAATAAATGCCAGAGAAGATAGAATAACAGAGCTAATGACATTTTATCAAGGTAAAGAATTGCAATAGGCAATGAAGGAAGAGATTCAAGTCGTCAAACATAATCAAACATGGGACATAGTTTGAAGAGGCACACCAAGGTAAAGAATGGCAAAAGGTAATGGAGGAAGAGTATAATAACCCAACCATGCATATCATGTTGCATCTATTTAATTGTAGGAAATTTTGATTTTGATGTTAATATCTGTTGTGATTTGTATGTGTGAATTATCCGTTAGGTGTAATGTTTCAAATTAGAAATTGAATGTCTATATGACTTAGAAATCTTTAAGTGACAAGCTTAATCAACTTAATTAAAATTTTGAGATTAAGTTAAATAATTAGATTAGATTCTAATCATGATTTATTAAGTCTAATTAGCGATTAACCTAAATTAAGTCAATTAAGTGGTAAAAGATGTATATAGAAGACAATTCTAGAGTTAGGGAGAGAACTCAAAAACTTGTGATGGAGGAAGAAAGAAAAACAGAAGAGAGAGGACTCAAGGGTTTGAAGAAGAAAGGCTTAGGAATTGAAGAATTTGAAGGAAAACTGAAGAATTCAAGCTTAAGGTATGAAATTCAAATCAAAATCTTGTAAATAACTCATCTATTGCTTGAATTCAAGAAATAATTAGAAGATTGATCTTATAATTTGATAGAAATTGGGTTGTGAATGTTTAATTGAGCTAGGGTGAAGAATATGAGTTCTAATTTTTTAAATTTGTTAAGTTTGAGTTTTTTTTGGCAAAATGTTAAGTTTGAGTTCAATTTTGGGAAATATACATGAATTGAGTCTTATAACTTACATGCAACAAGATTATTTGAAGATTTGATCTATGCAATTGAGTTTATGAATGATTTTGAAGACAAGTTTTGAAAATTATGAGTTCATGGAATTTGAAAGTTTGATTTTGAAATTGAAGGAAGTTTTGATTCAAATGAATTGGAGATGGATCATATTTCATGTTTTGATGAGTTTCAAAGGTTTACACTTAACAAAATTTCGGACTACTCAAGTTGGCCCAGAACCACAAGTATGGCTGTGAGTTCTGTGCGTGCCGTCGTCGAGCCAAAATAGAGTCGAGACTACTACTTTAATTGCACGTATGGCGCCATTTGCACTTGCGGTTGGGAGCATCTGTACATGCGAAAAATAGGGAAGTGTGATTTGACTTTCATTTGATAGATTTGATCTTCCGAACACTGTTTTAAACTCGTTTAGACCCATCGGGAAATTAAAAGACACTGAGAAACACATTTGAATTTATCTGAATAAGTGAAGAAATGTATAAGTGAATGAATGTTTCCGTTTTATTGAATTCGTATGTGTTATGTAGGCCGTTTGCTCGAGGGGACTTCGTAGAATCAATCTCGCTGTAAGTAATAATTTTGTAAAGATATGTTCTAAGTATTTATTTTGAAACATCACGAAATGTTATGTTTTTCTTGAAATTATGTTTTGCTCCAATTGAATGAGTTTCCTATTTCTGGATTTTTGTGACAATCTTCAATGAAATCTTTATGAATGGCATGATGGACCTGTGGTCATTCTGTTTATCTATGATATGATTGGACTAGAGGTCGTTTTGTATAAATTGGACCCGAGGTCGTTTTGGTATGACTGGACCTGAGGTTGTTCTGATATGATTGGACCAAAGGTCATTCTGTTATAGCTTGGACCTGAGGTCGTTCTGTCAAATTGATATATGATCAATGCTATTGGATGATTTATTTCCGAAAGATATCTTAACTATGATAAGTTGTTTTCTAAATTCTGACTCATTTAATAACTCATTTACTTTAGTATTACTCATTGGGCTTCGCTCACCTCCTTGCCCTATATGTATGTAGGTGATCAACGAGGAGATCAATTATAGGGTCAGCTTAAGGAGTTACTTTTTGTGAACCTGTGATGTCATGCCTCTGAGTTGAGGCTTTTGTATTTTCTTGTTAAGTTTTTGTTTTTGTAAGTTGAGTTTTGGATGTTTGAACTTAATGTATGAAGATTATCTAATGTATATATTCTATGCATGGGTTCAATGTTATGAATGAGATATGTTTTACCTTTATCATTTATGCATTCCTCAATGGACTTTAATTGTTGTCTGTTTACTTCCACTTTAGGCCCCATTATATTAAATATTTTGTAATCTATTTGAGGCCGTAGACAATTATGATAGAGTGGTATCAGAGCACGAGTTAACTACTCACACATGGGTCCATTTGAGCAATAAGGAGTCTAGAAAAGACTTGAGTTTTCATTCACGATACATTCATGTACAAGGATGAAGTAGGATATGTATTTGTAAATGTGTATTTGTGTGCATCCTTTTCGGTGTTTATTATAATGCTTGTTCATATAGATCATGATGAGAACAAGGTGGATGAACTAGAGGAGTCTTCCTCCTCTCGACTTGACAAGATGGAAATGATGATACAAGATATGGTGGAAACCTTAAGGCAACAGCAACAGCAACAGCAACAGCAACAGCCACAGCAACACCACCAATGCCTATATCACCATTAGTGCAAGACAATCAAGTGGATGATTGAACAATTACGCTTACAAAAGAGTTTAAAAAGATGAAACCGTTGTTTTTCAAGGGAGTTGATTCATTGAAAGCTGAGGCATGGGTGCTTGGCATTGAAAAGTTATTTGAAGTCTTTTCGTGTATTGAGGCACAGAAAGTATTGCTTGCTGTCTTTACTTTAGAAGATAAAGCACGTAGATGGTAAATGCTTATTAGAGATGAGCATAGGGGAATTAATTGGGCTCAATTTCTGGAGGTATTTTATGAAAAATATTCCTTACAATGTATCCAAGACAGAAAAGTTTAGAGTTTGAAAGATTGAGGCAAGGAAATAAATTGTGGTAGAGTATGAAGCACAATTTACTGAACTGGCATGTTTTGCACCACACATGGTTGATACGGATTATAAGAAAGAAAGGAAATTCGAAGGAGGACTCTGGGATTCTATTCAAGAAAGGATCAATGTTTTAATGTTGCCAAAGTATGTTAACGTGTTTGTGGACTCACCTCTTTCCAAGCCCTGCCTTTCGAAAGGGTTTGAAAAGAAAGGCCTCACAGTTCGGACTCCCGCGGTTCTGAATCTAGTCTCACAAAGTGCAATGTGAAACTGATAAACACCAAAGAGTCCAAATCTAACAATTTTTTTGGAAAATCGATTTTAAATCAAATAATGCCAAAATTGGACTACTTTGCCAGATACAGAGTCGCCACCTAAATGTTTTGTTTTTTGGAGAAATTTAGGAAACCTTAACTCGTGCCAAAGGCCACGTGTCCGTCATCACCAAAGTTGCCTCGGCTCGGGAACTTGGGTACAAAGGGGGAAGGTCATGAAATGAGCACCCCCGCTCGCCCGATCAAAGATCGGCCTCTACTAATCATGATATGTTCTTTTATAAACATTATGCATTCTTGTTGATTATTAGACTAGCTTTACTATGTGACGCGCAAAAGCAAGTATAGACTAGTCGCAGGACTTGGAACAATTCAACTCACGTTTGTTTGCGAAAAATGTTTGAATTTGCCACCCTCAAGTAGGCTTAAAGATGCGGATTTGCCACCAAACATAGTGGGCTTAAAACATGATTTTGCCACATCACAGTAGGCTTAAAACGCACATTCGTTGAATCGTTCCAATTCAAACAACAAGCTTTCATCAATAGGTATTCATGCAATTTAACATTTAAGCACATAGCCTCATGGCAAGCGTGCGAAACATGGCAACAACAACACGCATGCGATATGCTAAAGCGTAAAAGCTTACCGAGTACTCTGAGCGAAAGCAAAGACTATTTAGAAAGATCCATGATCCTAACTATACAAGATGCCTAATGCAACGCATGCAATAAAGCAACTAAATAGGCTTGGCTACTTAATCATGGTATATGATTCAATTTGAACAACATGCGATTTAAACACGTATTCAACGAAGTATATTGAAATTGCGATGCAGTTTGAATGATGCGCTGAGCCTCGGTGCATGCAATACAAATGAATGGATGCAAACATGTGATATGCTAATTGAAACATGATCCCTAATCTAACCATCAAAAGCGATTAAATAAAAGGAAAAAAGACGTGGGGTTGGAAAACATACACACACGCAGTCACACTTATTACAACATTATACCCTCACAAAAGAGGGTCCGAATGAAGCTAATCTAAGTTAAGCTAACTAAACTAATTAGACTAATTATTACAAATCAATCGAATAACTAGCAAACTAATTACTAATTATTAAAACACTTTAATCAACTAGTAAACTAATTAATTAAAACAAATACACACTAACTAATTATGCAAAACATCAAACTATGCTACTACTGCTCTGCTTCAGGAAGTGGAAGATGCATGCGCTCGGTTTTCGCCCTAGAAAGTCCTCCGTTTTGCCCCTGAGAGGCTCTGTTTGCAGGGTTGAGCATTCTCCAGAAACTTTCTGCTCCAACTTACCAAATCTCTGCTGAGGATCACACCAGTGGCCTGCCAGCCATGGGAGGTTGCTGCCGGCCCCCTGCCGGCCAAAAGGATGCCTTGTTGGCCAGAAATGAGGCATTGCCAGCAATGGATGGAGCACTGCCAGCCACTGATGCTCTAAGTCACCATACTGCAACAGAGCACAAACAGAGCAAAATGAAGGTTTTTCCAGGGGTTTGTTTGTACTGTACCCCTCCTTATCATCTCAAAATCTCAAAGGAGTGGCACACTTGGATCCAAAACCACCAATCAAGCAATTTCATTGCATGATGGCCAAAGATCCAAGTTGTACAATTTCAATAAATGCATAAATATGACTCAAAGGACCACCACCCTATCATGCATGGTCATGGGCAATGGAAACCAAGGAAAATGGCACATTTCATCACTATTGAGTATGAAATGTCCCATTTGCCTTGTGTTCAAACTAACGTCCGGTTTGAACACATGCAATGCAACACAAAAGATGCTTATCTTGCCTCTTTTACTTGTTCATTTTATTTACTCATTTTACATTACCAATTCATCCTTTAATTGATTAAGTCCAAAGTGTGTGTCCTCTAATGGAAAGATGGTTCAAACCACAAGATGCTTTGGGCATGAAAGAGGTATTACACTGTTGGTAATAAACCCCCTAAGGGATTAAACCATTAGGTGCAACACCTCAATTTCACACTTAGGCAAACAAGTGGTTTAAGACCACTTTCAAAGCAAACAAAAGAGTGAAGAATGAAGGGAGGTTGCAGAGGTTAAAATGATGAAATGGAGTGCAAAACAACATTAAAACATGTTTTCAACTCAAAACAATGATGATCAAAGCTTCAAAACACTAAGGTAGTGAAGGAAATTGCACCACAACTATACAAAACAAAGCTCAAATGACCAAAGTAGCTCCAAACAGAGCTAAAGCAGGTCAAAACAGAGGCCAAAACATGCTGGACTTAAGCTAGAAAAACATGCTAACATAGGAAGCTAACTAGGCATGAAAGCTAGACACAAGGAGGGGAGGCTAACCCCTTCAATTTTGGACGTCAAACCATGTTTTCTACCACTGAAAATACTCTGAAATTCAGTGGTTTAAAGACCAAAAAAAGTTGATTTGAAAGTCTTGAAAGATGGCACAAAAGCGTAACAAGCAAAGAAACAAAAGGGTGAACCACCCCTAACTCAAAATAAGCCTCAAACCATCATTTTTAAACCATAAAAAACAGAGTTTTTGGAGTTCAAAACCAGCTGAAAAACAGTATGTAAAGATGGAAAAACAAGTATTTGAAGCAAGCTTAAAAAATACAAGTGTTTTATCTATTGAAGACAAGATGCAATTTAGAGCAACAAAACAAGCTAAATCAAGCCAACATCTTCTTTTAGAGCTCAAAGAGGGCCTCAAGTAACCTCAACTCAATGGTGGTCAAGTTTGATCAAGGGTTCATGTGCAAAAGTGTAGAGAAACTAGGCTTTATGGCACAAAAGTGTAAAAGAGAGAGAATTCTAGAGAGAGAGAGAGATTTTTTGTCTTCAAATTTTTCTAACCCCCCCCTCCCACATGCAAGAGAGGGGTCATATATATATAGAAGATGCAAATTCCCTTCGCAAAGATCCAGCCACACACGTGTTAGAAGATGCATGAACCTGTGCATACAGCTAGCACAAAATATCTGTTGGAAACACTGATGGCCGGCTAGCCGGCAAGCACATCAATGGTCGGCAGGCCAAAAGCCATGGCCAACAGCCTTCAAGGATGGCCGACAAGCCATCAACAACCTCATGCTGAAAAGACCTAAGCATGGTACAAAGATGAAGCAAAAAGGATGCAGGGTTTGGAAAACTCAAACCTGGTAGCGTTCTGTCGCGGACTTCGAGCGTTCGGTGA
The DNA here is from genome assembly GCA_030407325.1 of Camellia japonica. Classification (NCBI taxonomy): domain Eukaryota; kingdom Viridiplantae; phylum Streptophyta; class Magnoliopsida; order Ericales; family Theaceae; genus Camellia; species Camellia japonica. The sequence continues at coordinate 39,850 of JAPPVO010002864.1, forward strand.
GAAATCAGACTCGTCATCGGATGTACCTACAAGAACATCCAAGTCTTAAAGGGCCGTCAAAAATGGGGTGTCTGGAGTTGCCTCTCTTTGATAGAACTCGGAGTCATGAAATGACGTGAGTGAATGTCAAAGCCTGGAGACGACCCATTTTGACAAGGCCGTAAGACTTGGACAGACAATCAAGATAGCAATAAAAGGTTGCGCTCGTAGGCTGTCTTTGCATCCCTTTTGCAAGGAATCAAACCAGCGCAGTTTTAGGGCAAGATGCAAATGATATGCATGATGTAAGAACATAACTTATGATCATGCAATGAAGCTATACAATGAAACATTTAAATGAAAACGCTATACAGTAAAAATGCCACATTCATGCAAACCGAAACAAGGTATAGCAACCTCATACACGAAAGTAAGTAAGCAAACATGCTGTGCATAGGAATTACAAGTCCAAACCACATTTCATGCAGAAAGGATGTAAGAAAACATGCAATCTTAACTACGCAATGTGCAGGAAGGCAAAGAATAACACAATCCATCGGGCGCACTCGAGGCGTCACACAAGATCACAACGCGTTACACACGCGAGGGGAAAGATGGTACGAACACAGGGACACACCCTAGCGTTTTAAAACGAAGCATCCTAACGCGTCGCACGTGAGAGGGGAAGAGACAGCGAGAACACCCGAACGCACCCACGTGTTCCTAACCGAAGCATCCTAACGTGTCGCACGCGAGAGGAGATGAGAAATGAACACCGGGACGCACTCGCATATTAGAAACCAAAGCGTCCCAACGCGTCGCATGCGAGAGGAGAAAGAGATAATGAGAACACTGGGATGCACCCAAATGTCTCTAAACAAAGCATCCTAACGCGTCACATGCGAGAGGAGAAAAAGAAATGAACAAGAACATTGGGACGCACCCAAATGTCTCTAAACAAAGCATCCCAATGCGTCGCACGTGAGAGGAGAAAAAGAAATGAACGAGAACACTGGGACGCACCCAAATGTCTCTAAACAAAGCGTCCTAACGCGTCGCACACGGGAGGAGAAAGAGAAATGAACAAGAACACTGGGACGCACCCAAATGTCTCTAAACAAAGCGTCCCAACGCGTCGCACGCGAGAGGAGAAAGAGAAATTAACGAGAACACTGGGACGCACCCAAATGTCTCTAAACAAAGCGTCCCAACGCGTCACACTGTAGACGTCCCCCGAACGCCCCGGGAGGTGTTAAGTCCCGTTCTGTTCATATTGGGGTCACTACAGTTCAAGGACTCAAATGTCACGGTTCTTAATCTTGAACCAAAGAGTCCAAATCTGGCAAATCGTTTTGAAAACAGTTTTTTTGAAAGAAGTGCCAAACATGGACTGCTTTGCCAGATACAGAGTCGCCACCTAAATATTTTTTAAAATGGGAAATTTAGGAAACCCTGACTCGGTGCCAAAGGCCACGTGTCCGTCATCACCAAAGTTGCTTCGGCTCGGGAACTGGGGTACGATTGGGGAAGGTCACTTCGTGAGCACCCCCGCTCGCCCGGTCAAAGACCGGCCTCTACTAACCATGATATCTGTTTTTGAAAACATTGTGAGTTCTTATTCCGGTTATTAGCCTAGATTTACTATGTGATGCTCGCAGCAAATAAGTATAGACTGAGCCGCCTGAATTGGAACAAAACATTTCATGTTTGTTTGTTTGCAAATGGTTTGATGGTGCTACCCGCAGGTAGGCTAAGACGCGGATTTGCCACTCTCAGGTGGGCTTAGAAAAACATGATTTTGCCACTATCTAGTGGGCTTAAAACAAACATTTGACGCATTGTCCCAATTCAAATAACTCAACCTCCACCCACAGGCATTCAAGGCAGTTATATCACATAAGCAGTTAGCCTCATGGTAAGCATGCTATCATGGCAACACTCACACGCATGCAAGGATGCTAAAGCATAAAACTTACCGAGTACTCCAAGCCAAAACAGAAAACTTATTAGAAATCATGCATGATCCTAAATGTACAGGAATGCCTAATGCAACACATGCAATAATGCAACTGTAGCAGGCTCGGCTATTCTACATGGCATGTGAAATGCTACAACTATCATATACTCAACTTGGAATTGAAATACAAATGCAGTTTGTATGATGCGCCGAGCCCGGTGCGTGCAAAACAGATGAATGATGCAAACATGCTATCATACTGTATGCTAATTGAAATATGCCCTAATCTAACCATCATAAGCGGATAAATAAAAGGGAAGAAAGACGTGGGGTTGGAAGACATACATCACACTCACCCACACTTATTACAGTTTTGCCCTCGCACAGAGGGTCCGAATAAATAATACAGTCCGAATGAAAGAATAATACAGTCCGAATAAATATACAGATTCCTAATTAATTATCGAATTAACTAAGAAAGCTTTAAACTGGCATGCAAGCCAGGGGCTGCCTCGATTCGTTCCGGATAATGAAATGATGTATGCTGGGCTGCCTTTGCGCGGAAATCCACTGGGATGCCCAATTTAGCCTCTGTTTGCAATGTTTCTCGAAATGTGTGCCAGGTCTCGGAAGACTGCTGATCCTTGATTTTGCTGCAACAGAGAGCAGGAAAGGGGCATAGCAATGTATTTCACAAATATATGCATGCCTCGATCCTCGTGCCACCAATCACGCATATCGATGCATGATGGCCGAGGAATCGGATTGCACAACTCAATATAGAGTGCAATGCAGATGAATGCTACAGCAAAACCTAACTCCATCATGGATAATCCGGAGTGTCGGTGACTTGGGAATCGAGACCCGTTCCGTGAAACGTGCCTCGTTTCCCGTGCCCGGACTAACTCCTATCCCGAACACGATGCAATATGCATGATATGCATGAAATGCAACTAAGATACAATCCTAACATACATAATGCTATGAGAATGAGGTGCCTCGAAATGCGTGCGCACGGGCGCGCAAACCGAGGCGATGATCCTAAGGCATAAAATGGCATATGCAATGCAATTGGACTTACACTAACATGAGTGAGCCTCAGCCACACTCACATAAGAGGCCGTCGGATAAAAACGAAGTGCCTCGAAATGTGCGCCCACGGGCGCGCATACCGAGGCGATGCATACAGAATGCAAAATGTCATGGAAGTGATATGTAATGAGGTTAAAATGAGATGTCTCGAAGTGCGTGCCCGCGGGCACGCAAACCGAGAAAATGGCATACGGAATGCAATGATGCGAAAATGGCATACGGCATGCAGAATGGACTTATACCAACGTGAGAGGACCTCAGCCACTCTCACACGGGAGGCCGTCGGATAAAAACGAAGTGCCTCGAAATGCGCGCACACGGGCGCGCAAACCGAGGCAATGCATTAAAGCATGAAATGGCATGAAAATGCAAATTGGGCTTACACTAACATGAGAGGGCCTCAGCCGCACTCACATAAGATGCCGAGAGACAAAAATGAAGTGCCTCGAAATGCGTGCCCACAGGCGCGCAAACCGAGGCGATGGATAAAGGCATGAAAATGCAAATTGGGCTTACACTAACATGAGAGGGCCTCAGCCACACTCACATAAGATGCCGTGATATGAAAAAGGGGTGCCTCAAAATGCGTGCACACGGGCACGCAAACCGAGGCGGTGACATACGCAATGCAAATGACATACGGAATGCAAATTGGGCTTACACTAACATGAGAGGGCCTCAGCCGCACTCACATAAGCTGCCGAGAGACAAAAATGAAGTGCCTCGATATGCGTGCCCACTGGCACGCAAACCGAGGCAATGCACTAAGGCATGAAATGACATGGGAAATGATATGCAAGCATGCAAACCAAATTTCAGCAGCTAAATAAAGGGGAAAACAGCCCCGAAATGATACGAAATGACAATCAATGTATGAAATCATCCCGAAATGTAATTTTAAGTACCCGAAATGGCCTACGGCTATGCTAAACATACAAAATTGGCACATGAAAGCAAAAACAGTAGCAAGGCAGTCCCAAAAATAGCATCTTTTCAGTACAAAACAAGGCTAAATAACAACCACAAATATGGCAAAAATAGCATGCAAAAATGGGGAAAAAGAGGAGAATTACAAAGCAAATGGTATCTACAATGCTCAAACTGAAAAACACAGTTCTACAACATTAAAGAGGAGCCAAAAATATGCATATTTACAGTGAATGACAACCCCAAAATCAGTATGTAGATATGCTCAAAATAGCATGCAATATATGGACCAAAAGAAGGCTATAATGATAGGTCATGCATGGAAGCACCAAATGAGGTTGAGCCCTTCTACAATGTTGTAGAGGGGCTCAAAATAAGCCTAAAACCAGTAGGGGTCGGAGCCCAAAAAACAAATGTATATAAGCCAAAAATAGCATGCAAGATTATGATATACAAGGTGGATATTGAAACAAGTGGTATATAGAAGCATCAAAAAAGGTTGAGCCCTTCTACAATGTTGTAGAGGGGCTCAAAATGAGCCTAAAACCAGTAGGGGTCGGAGCCCAAAACAGTAGGCAAGTAGGGTAGAAATAGGAAGCAAGAAAATGTCACGAAAGATGGAATTTGAGACTTACCCTTGAAGATCCAACTTTTGCTACCTCTTGGCTTGAATTTGTTGCTTCTTAGCCCTTGAAGAACCTTCCTTTGCTGCTGGAATGGTAGTGGTGATGGTGAGGCTTAGGGTTGATGAAGGAATTAGCTAGGGACTTGAAACTTTTTAGGATTTTTGGCCATGGAAATGGAGCTTTTGGAAGAGAGGCTCTTGAGATCAAATGTTCTAACCTTAGAAAAGGAGGAGGCAAGCCCTTCAAATAGGGAAGAAAAGGTGTAAAAGGGGAGGGAATTGCATCCAAGCATTCCCTCCCAAAATATCCCCCGGATGCCCAGGGATATTTTGAAAAATATCCGGACAGCTGGAAAGGGCTGGAAAGCAGAAAGCTGGCCGGCCAGGTAAATTTCTGGGAGGTGGCCGGCCGGCCACCCCACCTGGTCGGCCAGCCACTCACCCTGGCCGGCCGGCCATGCCCAAAAATGAAGTTACAAATTGCTGGCCGACCACCATGCAATGGTGTCCTCCCAGATGTGTAGAACAAGGCCCCAAGGTCGGAAATTGGCAACACTGAAGCAGGAGCCACAACATAGAGCTTGAAGGAGGGGCTCAAAAATGAAACTTACAATTGCTGGCCGACCATGCTCTTTTAGGGTCCTCCCATGTCCCCTGATCACAGATATGTAGCTTTGGTTGGAAGAAAATGGGCCCAGGGTGTTCAACATTAGCCCGGAAGTGAGCAAAACGGGCGCCGGAGGAGCGAAACTGGTTATCTGGGATAATTGCTGGCCTCCTACCCTCCAGTGATCTTCCTAATGCTGAAACAGAGGTACCTGCCAAAATTGAACAAAAACTAATGAGAAATGAACGCTCGGGGGCTAAACCGCGAGGTTCGGGGCCCGAAAACCGGCTATAAGCACCGAAAGTGGCATACGGCCACGAAGTGGGCATCAGGGGCCCCAGGGTGCCTTGTTATGACAAAACAGAGGTACCTGCCAAGAACCGGAGAAAACCGATGCGAAATGAATGCTCGGGGGCCAAACCGCGAGGTTCGGGGCCCGAAAACCGGCTATAAGCACCGAAAGTGGCATACGGCCACGAAGTGGGCATCAGGGGCCCCAGGGTGCCTTGTTATGACAAAACAGAGGTACCTGCCAAGAACCGGAGAAAACCGATGCGAAATGAATGCTCGGGGGCCAAACCGCGAGGTTCGGGGCCCGAAAACCGGCTATAAGCACCGAAAGTGGCATACGGCCACAAAGTGGGCATCAGGGGCCCCAGTGTGCCCTTTTATGACAAAACAGAGGTACCTGCCAAGAACCGGAGGAATCGGAGACGGTTGGGCGGTCCCGAACCGAGGCACACGGCCTGACGGCTCCGAAAACCGGGAACCGGGCTCCGAAATGGGCAAAATGGCCTACGGCCACGAAAAGTAGCCCGCGGCCACCGAGAAATAGTCTACAGGACTACTCCCTTCCCTCAGGAAAGAAAACAGAGAAAACTGAGTCTGGTTCGCAAACCGAGACAAGGCACAGAAGAGGATTCGGAAGTTCGGAGGCAGGGCGCACGGCCGCGACTCTGAGACTTCTGAACGAGCACAGTATGCGACATCACCGAGCGCTCAATCGGTGACGTCTAAGTCTTAAGGTCGGTCAAAAATGGGGTGTCTACAGTTGCCCCTCTTTGACAGAACTCGGAAGTCACAAGTGACGAGAGTGAATGTCAAAGCCCAGAGACGACCCATTTTTGACAAGGCCGAAGACTTAGACAATCATACAAGATGAGCAGAGATATGTGCCCGCAGCCGTGCTCGCAGGCAGGGGGCAAAATGCAAAGCGACATGCACAGAGCCAAATGATCATGCAAATGCAGCAAGCTGTAATGAAGCAAGTATTCGCAAATAGATGCAACAATTTTAAGCAAGAATGCAAAGCAACAACTACATTTCATGCAGTTAAGGATGCGGAGAATTATGGAATCTTCACGAACATGTACGATAGATACACAAAGTGAAGCGAGTGTGATGGATACACTAGGCGAACGTGTGATGGATACACAAAGTGAAGCGAGTGTGATGGATACACTAGGCGAACGTGTGATGGATACACAAAGTGAAGCGAGTGTGATGGATACACTATATGAAGCAAAGTGTGATGGATACACTAGGTGAGTGTGTGATAGATACACAAAGCGAACGTGTGATAGATACACAAAGTAGACATAGTGTGATAGATACAAAGCAAGTGTGTGTGATTGATACACAAAGTAGGCATAGTGTGATAGATACAAAGCAAGTGTGTGTGATTGATACACAATATGAACACAGTGTGATTGATACACTAAGTGAAGGAAGTGAGCAAAGTGTGATGGATACACAAAAGGCAAATGCAAAGTGTGACAGACGCACAATAAGTGAACACGAAGTGTGATTGATGCACTAAGTGAACAAGTGTGATGGATACGCTAAATGTGAACACGAAGTGTGATAGATGCACTATGTGAACAAGTATGATAGATATACTGAATGTGAACACGAAGTGTGATAGATGCACTATGTGAACAAGTATGATGGATATACTAAAAGCGAACACAAAGTGTGATAGATGCACTATGTGAACAGAGTATGATTGATATACTAAAGGTGAACACGAAGTGTGATAGATGCACTTAGTGAACAAGTATGATGGATATACTAAAAGCGAACACAAAGTGTGATAGATGCACTATGTGAACAAAGTATGATAGATATACTAAAAGTGAACACAAAGTGTGATAGATGCACTATGTGAACGAAGTATGATAGATATACTAAAAGCGAACACAAAGTGTGATAGATGCACTATGTGAACAAGTATGATGGATATACTAAAAGCGAACACAAAGTGTGATAGATGCACTATGTGAACAAGTATGATTGATATACTAAAGGTGAACACAAAGTGTGATAGATGCACTATGTGAACAAGTATGATGGATATACTAAAAGCGAACACAAAGTGTGATAGATGCACTATGTGAACAAGTATGATGGGTATACTAAAAGCGAACACAAAGTGTGATAGATGCACTATGTGAACAAAGTATGATAGATATACTAAAAGTGAACACAAAGTGTGATAGATGCACTATGTGAACGAAGTATGATAGATATACTAAAAGCGAACACAAAGTGTGATAGATGCACTATGTGAACAAGTATGATGGATATACTAAAAGCGAACACAAAGTGTGATAGATGCACTATGTGAACAAGTATGATTGATATACTAAAGGTGAACACGAAGTGTGATAGATGCACTATGTGAACAAAGTATGATAGATATACTAAAAGCGAACACAAAGTGTGATAGATGCACTATGTGAACAAGTATGATGGATATACTAAAAGCGAACACAAAGTGTGATAGATGCACTATGTGAACAAGTATGATTGATATACTAAAGGTGAACACGAAGTGTGATAGATGCACTATGTGAACAAAGTATGATAGATATACTAAAAGCGAACACAAAGTGTGATAGATGCACTATGTGAACAAGTATGATGGATATACTAAAAGCGAACACAAAGTGTGATAGATGCACTATGTGAACAAGTATGATAGATATACTGAATGTGATGATGTGAATATGTGCATGATAGATACACAAAATGAGGATGTGTGTGATAGATACACAAAGTGAATGAAGTGTGATTGATACACTAATAAATGATCTCAAACAGAACTCCTTTGAATGAACCGTACATACAATATCGTGTATGACTGAGAAAGAAACTTGATAGGTACAATGCATTACAATGCATGATGCTTAAGGAAAGCAATAAATGAACAAAGCGGCGCTTTAGAAAGCACCTCATGAGGTGAGTGGCGGTGAACTGCTCTTCTCTGACGGGAATCTCCCCTCGTGCTCTTCGAACACTTACCTTCAACTCACAGTACAAAGGTTCTGAAATGCTGACAAGTAACAATATCTGTATGTAGGAGCTACGGCTGCTGCTTATCTTCCTGATCATATTTACAACTTTCCCTATTCTCCAACGGGGTGACAGACTAGGTTGGTTCAGTATCCAGAATTGAGGTGCATACATGCTATCTCAACCTATGGGGCTTCCATACAGATTTCAAGCCGAGGGCACGCCTCTGGGTATTTAAACCAGACTTTAGTCTCGGAAATCCCGAACCTTTGCGTTCTAGGCCACGGCCATTCGAACTCTAATTTCCACCGTCGCAGTTGGTCTCCTAGGAACTCATCGCAAACACGGCCAAGATGCCTCTGGCAGGGAATGGTACTCAGGGAGAGCACTTCTGATCGCCATTCTGGCTTGAAGTAGACTTGATCTTGAGCTTGAGGTAGAGGCACACTCATACTTTGGAGCATTGACAAGGCCTGACAAGGTGCATACGGAATGCGATCTCGGAGCTTACTGAAGTTGGAACAAATTCAGATGCCCGACATTTTCCTCTTTTGCTTTTGCTTTGCAGTTCGGAACCATTATAGCTTCAGATAGATCCTGATTTTACTGTTCTCATATGACTTGGGTTGAACCCTGCGATTTTATGAAAGAATAAATTCTATTTTGCACAAATGTGGAGAACGGCACGGCACTCGGAGCACAAAACGATTTTATTTTGAAATTGAGAGATAAGTTTTCGACCAGGTATTGAGCCTACGACTGAACGCAGCAAAACGACTCAACAAGGAAATAAAAGGCACACAACCTAGACACATCGAGTAACACTCGAAACGACTCTAAACAAGAATCGAGATAAAACAAAAAAGACACGACACTCAGACGTGCACAGGGAGCCTGTTTCACCATGTAGTGTTTCCCACCTTTTCTCATTTGTGATTCTCACATCACTCGGCCCTCAAGCTCTGTTTTTCTGAAAAAGCCATTTTCTCACTTTTTCTCTCATCGCACATCTCTCTATTCTTCAATCTCTCATTTTTCAATCCCTCCCCTAGGTGGTTGATGGATAAACAGCAAGTTGTGGGCTCGTGCCCCTAGCATTCTGCTAGTTTCTTCTTCTTCTACACGCAGCTAGTGAGTTTCTTCCACAGAGGGGTTGCGTTACAACTGGGTGTGTAGCAAATTTGCAGCTGGCATCGATTGATGATGCTCTACTGGGAAGTTTGGACGTGATAAGATCTGTCCAGATGATGGAGTGGGATATCTTGCCCCATTCCAGTTCGTGCTTCGCACTTGGCTTGATACCTTGTTGCTCGGAGGATGTGAGAGCTTTTAGCCTCTTGTTGTGCCCTTCAGTTGTGCCTTTCTTGGCAGGTGTGATGCTCTTCTTGGCAAGCGCGTTGATAAAGGGAAAAGACAAAAAACCTGACTCAACTGTGCCCCTAGTTCATCATTTTGACCATTTTTTGTTTTTGCTTTCCACTAAAACAGTTTTGACCAAAATGAGAGTTAGATCAACATGCTTGTTCGATTTTTGATTTAAAATCATGCAAGTTAGGCTATAAGCACTGAAAATTTTCCTTTTTTGGGTCCATGAAAAGGTCCAGTTTTAGAAAAATGGGATAATTTTCGAGAGAATTAGTCAACCTCAGTAAAAATTCTCAAAAACTATTTTTGCAAACGGCCACTTGCTCAACGAGCATGAAACCCACTCTCGAGATACACAACCTCGGATCCAAAGGAAAACTGCCCCGTGCTTGAAGAGAGCTGCACGGCAACGGAAAGTTGCCCCTTGTTTGAATGGCACTGCAGCGCATTGAATGGCAACGGAAAGTTGCCCCTTGTTTGGATGGTGCCGCAGCGGATTGTAGTCAGTCTTCGGAGCGATGATTGCAATCGAACTCTCGGATACAGAGGAGGCAAGGATGGTCAAAACCATTGCATGGACACACTTGATTTGGAAGTGTTTATAGCTGGACTTCAGAATGAAGTTGCCTACGTATCCCAAAGATGGGAATCAAGCCTCACGTAGTTCGGGGTGGTGCACTCGGGTATTTAACCTCTCCTTTTTATGCTCTAACTTTTGCCAAGGCGCCTGTTGCAGGTTTTCGACCTTGCGAGCTTTGTTTTTCTTTCTTTTCTTTTTTTTCTATTCTTTTTATTCCTTTTCTTCTTTTCTTTTCTTTTTCTTTTCTTTGTATTTTTCTCTTCTTTCTTTTCTTTTCTTTGTATTTTTTCTCTTTTTTCTTTTTCATTCTTTTCTTTGCTCTAACTTTTGCCTGGGTCGCCCTTCCGGGTTTTCGGCCCAGCGAGCCTCTCAAAGGGTAAAAGTGTAGCTTGATCCATGCCAAATGGTTTTGAGATTGAAGCCCTCTATATCCAGGAGAGTGGCTGTTGTATTGATTTGCAGAAGGATCCACCTGTTGGCTCTTCGAGCACATCGGATATTTTTTGCCCCTAGTTCGAGGGGTGCTTCTGATCTAGCTTTGCAAGCTTCTTCTGATGAGGTCTGACCTTCTTGATCTGACTTTGGTGCCTCTTGTTCGAGGGCTGCTTCAAATCTGGCCACACAGGCCTCACATTGTAGTTGACCGTTGAACATTCTGAATTCAAGTTCAAGGTTTGGAAGCAAAGGGGTTGAGTCTCGAGGCCGAGAGCGATCCTAAGCTGCACAATCTCAAGAACGATTCCACACATGTCTTCGCAGGACCGCGCAAAACATTTTTTTGAAAGTTTTTAAGAAAACGACAAATCGCTCGCGCTGAAGACAGTGTAGGACCAACCTGGATCAAAGCTAGGGTCCTTCTCAGTACTCACACTAACAAGCATGATTTCATTCATTAAGGGCTTAGCACGCCTCTCTTTCTCTCAATTGATCAAAATTTTGCAAAACCCGAGGAATTCCTTCCTCTTCGTTTTCACCGCAGTGTTCAAAAAAAGTTTTGAAAAACTCAGGTCATTACAATGACTTCAAGGCACAAGAGAGCAGGTGGAATGCATTGCCATTTTATTCAAATTCAAGCACAACTAGCACACGGCAGAAGCAAATGCGAGGGCGTGAAAATCACTGCTGTTTCATTCAAAATCTATTGGCATAACTGGCTCCCTGGCAGAAACAGACTCAAAACAAAACAAAAAGACAAACACGAAACAAAATGGTGACGCCCGAGGTAACACCCCCGGAATCACCTGACTCCTATACAACAGGACTGACTCGATACAACAAGACAGACCCAAAACAAAAGAGACTGACTCAAAACAAAAAGACGGACTCAAAACAAAACAACAAAACTGACCCAATACCCAAGTCAGAAAGCACAAAATTAACAGCACTTGTATATTGCTCAAAACAGTGCATGCCATCCACCAGAGCTGGAGTATTATGAGCGCCATCCGCAGGTGGTTCATCCCTCGATCACATAGTCACCTTATCCCCCACAAGTTCACTGATCAAGTGCCGATAGACTTTGCGGGACCTGGTGCAGCAATGACCCCTTTGTCAAACAGATCTTGTACATCATGGCGCAGACGAAAGCAACTGTCGGTGTCATGACCGGTTTGCTGATGGTAGGCACAGTATTTAGTCTGGTCATGCTTTGCAGGGATAGGATCGGGTAGGGGCTGTTGTTCCAACGGTTTCAAATGTCCTTCCCGGAGTAAGACCTCTAGAGCCTTTGACAGAGGCATATGAAGTGGAGTGAAAACCCTCTTGACTCGGGGTGGATATTTGGCCGTCTGTGAGTTACTCCCGGACGCACCGGTGGATGGGGTAGCCTTTCTTGATGTGGTGGTAGCGACCATGCCCACTTCAGAAGATCTTGCAGTTGCATCACCACTGGTGGTCACATTCGAACTGCGGGAAAACGCCCGCCTAGGCTGCTCCTTCTCCTGGTCAATAAGGCCCTGCTTTATGGCATCTTCGATCTGTACTCCCATCTCATGCAAATCTGAAAAGGTAGGGAAGGGGAGCACAATCATTTTCTGCATTAGTTTGGGCTGGAGGTTGCGCACAACCATCCGTATTTGATCCTTATCCGTTGGCCTAATGGTCATCATTGAGGCCTTCGCCCTCCACCGGGCCACGAATTCAGAGAAGCTCTCTTTAAGTTCCTGCCTTGTCGTTTCGAGATCACGGGTTGTGATCTCAATCTGGGTATTGTATGAATATTGTGCGACGAAGGCCTCGGCCATCTCCTCCCAGCTTCGTTTCACTGAATCCTCCAATTTGGCGTACCAGATGGCTGCAACACCCGACAGGGTCCTGCCAAAAAGGGAGAGCTTCTGTAATCTTGTCAAGCCCATCGGGCGTAGAACATCTGAAAACAAACTCAAGTGGACCATGGGATCTCCTGACCTATCAAAACGGTCGATGTGAGGCATCTTGAACCTGTCCGGCAGTGTCACAACTGCGTCGGTGTACCCGTCCTCAATGTCCGGGATAGATTTTACCCCCTGGGATCTCTTGAACAACTTCTCAAGCTTGCTCAATTTCAACGCTGTAGGGTCGACCTCAGTCTCGAAGGGTGAGTCCAGTAGGTTGGTAGGTGTTTTGGATAGCTGGGGTAAAATCGAGGGCGGAGCTGCCCCTGTAGGAATGTCTGTACCCTCCTGGGTATTTTGAACATTCGTCGTTTCCCCGGGTGCGGGAGCTCCTGCTGGAGGAGGAACTTGTTGGGAAGCAGACGCGCCGCTTTGCTGTTGCAACCTAGTGATGAGCTCAGCCTGTTGAGCCATGATTGCAGCCTGTTGCTTGGAAAATTCCGCTTGGCGGACAGCGTCCTCCTGCATGAGCTTCATACTTTCTTGCATCTGACGCATCATTGCCTCCATCCTTGACGTGTTCTGCTGATCCATCTGACTGACTGGTATATCTATCCCTGCAGTAGAAACTGAGACCTCAGCCTGACTGTTCACTGGTGGGGTGGATAAGGGCCACTGATCTGGTAACTACTGAACTGGTGATCTGTGCCTGACTGGCCCTCTTCACTCTGCCTCTGGTAAAGGAACACTGATTGCCCCTGAACTGAATCTCTGACCCGACAAAGTCTATCAACACAAGTTCGGTGTACCCGGGAGATATTGGAGCCCTCTGAAGCTATGGTTCCCAGACTACCTAACAAAAGAGAAAACATGTAGCATCTCAGCCTGATTTCACCAGAACAGATACGAACAAAGCTGAATGAGTGTGCTCTCTACTGAATTCTGCCCAGAATTCTGCCTCAAATCTGATACCCTCGGGTAAAACTGATTCCCCAAATACTAATGCCCTCAGGCTTGATACCCAAAATACTGAACTGGTGCCCGCAGGCCTGATGCCCAAACTCATAGACTGATACATGCATTCCCTGTAGAGACGCACTCTAACAAACACATAACAGATAAGTGAGAGCCAAAACACCCCTATGTTGGGGTAGGGTTTCCCTGTCCTATTTTGTCAGGAGCTAGGGTTTCACTACGCATGCAGCGGCTTCAAACAACCTATAAACGGGTAAGCAACCTGTCCTAGTTTGGAATGGTCACTATGGATCCGAATATGCACTAGGTCGAATGGTCAAAAAGGGTGCCCCGGTAAAACCGGGGTTTGTGTTCCCATGCTGTCAGAGCCCAGAGCCGATCAGCCTTATGGACATGACTTGACAAGACAAGCCTCCGGCAAATCGTTCGGGAATGGCATATGGCAAACACGGTGTCCTAGGCGCACCAATGCAAATGCAATGCAAAGAAACACACAAGTGTAGTCAAAACCAGATATCATGAGTTCGAGTCAAGTTCTCTAAATCCCCAGCAGAGTCGCCAGAAACTGTAGACGTCCCCCGAACGCCCCGAGAGGTGTTAAGTCCCGTTCTGTTCATATTGGGGTCACTACAGTTCAAGGACTCAAATGTCACGGTTCTTAATCTTGAACCAAAGAGTCCAAATCTGGCAAATCGTTTTGAAAACAGTTTTTTTGAAAGAAGTGCCAAACATGGACTGCTTTGCCAGATACAGAGTCGCCACCTAAATATTTTTTAAAATGAGAAATTTAGGAAACCCTGACTCGGTGCCAAAGGCCACGTGTCCGTCATCACCAAAGTTGCTTCGGCTCGGGAACTTGGGTACGATTGGGGAAGGTCACTTCGTGAGCACCCCCGCTTGCCCGGTCAAAGACCGGCCTCTACTAACCATGATATCTGTTTTTGAAAACATTGTGAGTTCTTATTCCGGTTATTAGCCTAGATTTACTATGTGATGCTCGCAGCAAATAAGTATAGACTGAGCCGCCTGAATTGGAACAAAACATTTCATGTTTGTTTGTTTGCAAATGGTTTGATGGTGCTACCCGCAGGTAGGCTAAGACGCGGATTTGCCACTCTCAGGTGGGCTTAGAAAAACATGATTTTGCCACTATCTAGTGGGCTTAAAACAAACATTTGACGCATTGTCCCAATTCAAATAACTCAACCTCCACCCACAGGCATTCAAGGCAGTTATATCACATAAGCAGTTAGCCTCATGGTAAGCATGCTATCATGGCAACACTCACACGCATGCAAGGATGCTAAAGCATAAAACTTACCGAGTACTCCAAGCCAAAACAGAAAACTTATTAGAAATCATGCATGATCCTAAATGTACAGGAATGCCTAATGCAACACATGCAATAATGCAACTGTAGCAGGCTCGGCTATTCTACATGGCATGTGAAATGCTACAACTATCATATACTCAACTTGGAATTGAAATACAAATGCAGTTTGTATGATGCGCCGAGCCCGGTGCGTGCAAAACAGATGAATGATGCAAACATGCTATCATACTGTATGCTAATTGAAATATGCCCTAATCTAACCATCATAAGCGGATAAATAAAAGGGAAGAAAGACGTGGGGTTGGAAGACATACATCACACTCACCCACACTTATTACAGTTTTGCCCTCGCACAGAGGGTCCGAATAAATAATACAGTCCGAATGAAAGAATAATACAGTCCGAATAAATATACAGATTCCTAATTAATTATCGAATTAACTAAGAAAGCTTTAAACTGGCATGCAAGCCAGGGGCTGCCTCGATTCGTTCCGGATAATGAAATGATGTATGCTGGGCTGCCTTTGCGCGGAAATCCACTGGGATGCCCAATTTAGCCTCTGTTTGCAATGTTTCTCGAAATGTGTGCCAGGTCTCGGAAGACTGCTGATCCTTGATTTTGCTGCAACAGAGAGCAGGAAAGGGGCATAGCAATGTATTTCACAAATATATGCATGCCTCGATCCTCGTGCCACCAATCACGCATATCGATGCATGATGGCCGAGGAATCGGATTGCACAACTCAATATAGAGTGCAATGCAGATGAATGCTACAGCAAAACCTAACTCCATCATGGATAATCCGGAGTGTCGGTGACTTGGGAATCGAGACCCGTTCCGTGAAACGTGCCTCGTTTCCCGTGCCCGGACTAACTCCTATCCCGAACACGATGCAATATGCATGATATGCATGAAATGCAACTAAGATACAATCCTAACATACATAATGCTATGAGAATGAGGTGCCTCGAAATGCGTGCGCACGGGCGCGCAAACCGAGGCGATGATCCTAAGGCATAAAATGGCATATGCAATGCAATTGGACTTACACTAACATGAGTGAGCCTCAGCCACACTCACATAAGAGGCCGTGGGATAAAAACGAAGTGCCTCGAAATGTGCGCCCACGGGCGCGCATACCGAGGCGATGCATACAGAATGCAAAATGTCATGGAAGTGATATGTAATGAGGTTAAAATGAGATGTCTCGAAGTGCGTGCCCGCGGGCACGCAAACCGAGAAAATGGCATACGGAATGCAATGATGCGAAAATGGCATACGGCATGCAGAATGGACTTATACCAACGTGAGAGGACCTCAGCCACTCTCACACGGGAGGCCGTCGGATAAAAACGAAGTGCCTCGAAATGCGCGCACACGGGCGCGCAAACCGAGGCAATGCATTAAAGCATGAAATGGCATGAAAATGCAAATTGGGCTTACACTAACATGAGAGGGCCTCAGCCGCACTCACATAAGATGCCGAGAGACAAAAATGAAGTGCCTCGAAATGCGTGCCCACAGGCGCGCAAACCGAGGCGATGGATAAAGGCATGAAAATGCAAATTGGGCTTACACTAACATGAGAGGGCCTCAGCCACACTCACATAAGATGCCGTGATATGAAAAAGGGGTGCCTCAAAATGCGTGCACACGGGCACGCAAACCGAGGCGGTGACATACGCAATGCAAATGACATACGGAATGCAAATTGGGCTTACACTAACATGAGAGGGCCTCAGCCGCACTCACATAAGCTGCCGAGAGACAAAAATGAAGTGCCTCGATATGCGTGCCCACTGGCACGCAAACCGAGGCAATGCACTAAGGCATGAAATGACATGGGAAATGATATGCAAGCATGCAAACCAAATTTCAGCAGCTAAATAAAGGGGAAAACAGCCCCGAAATGATACGAAATGACAATCAATGTATGAAATCATCCCGAAATGTGATTTTAAGTACCCGAAATGGCCTACGGCTATGCTAAACATACAAAATTGGCACATGAAAGCAAAAACAGTAGCAAGGCAGTCCCAAAAATAGCATCTTTTCAGTACAAAACAAGGCTAAATAACAACCACAAATATGGCAAAAATAGCATGCAAAAATGGGGAAAAAGAGGAGAATTACAAAGCAAATGGTATCTACAATGCTCAAACTGAAAAACACAGTTCTACAACATTAAAGAGGAGCCAAAAATATGCATATTTACAGTGAATGACAACCCCAAAATCAGTATGTAGATATGCTCAAAATAGCATGCAATATATGGACCAAAAGAAGGCTATAATGATAGGTCATGCATGGAAGCACCAAATGAGGTTGAGCCCTTCTACAATGTTGTAGAGGGGCTCAAAATAAGCCTAAAACCAGTAGGGGTCGGAGCCCAAAAAACAAATGTATATAAGCCAAAAATAGCATGCAAGATTATGATATACAAGGTGGATATTGAAACAAGTGGTATATAGAAGCATCAAAAAAGGTTGAGCCCTTCTACAATGTTGTAGAGGGGCTCAAAATGAGCCTAAAACCAGTAGGGGTCGGAGCCCAAAACAGTAGGCAAGTAGGGTAGAAATAGGAAGCAAGAAAATGTCACGAAAGATGGAATTTGAGACTTACCCTTGAAGATCCAACTTTTGCTACCTCTTGGCTTGAATTTGTTGCTTCTTAGCCCTTGAAGAACCTTCCTTTGCTGCTGGAATGGTAGTGGTGATGGTGAGGCTTAGGGTTGATGAAGGAATTAGCTAGGGACTTGAAACTTTTTAGGATTTTTGGCCATGGAAATGGAGCTTTTGGAAGAGAGGCTCTTGAGATCAAATGTTCTAACCTTAGCAAAGGAGGAGGCAAGCCCTTCAAATAGGGAAGAAAAGGTGTAAAAGGGGAGGGAATTGCATCCAAGCATTCCCTCCCAAAATATCCCCCGGATGCCCAGGGATATTTTGAAAAATATCCGGACAGCTGGAAAGGGCTGGAAAGCAGAAAGCTGGCCGGCCAGGTAAATTTCTGGGAGGTGGCCGGCCGGCCACCCCACCTGGTCGGCCAGCCACTCACCCTGGCCGGCCGGCCATGCCCAAAAATGAAGTTACAAATTGCTGGCCGACCACCATGCAATGGTGTCCTCCCAGATGTGTAGAACAAGGCCCCAAGGTCGGAAATTGGCAACACTGAAGCATGAGCCACAACATAGAGCTTGAAGGAGGGGCTCAAAAATGAAACTTACAATTGCTGGCCGACCATGCTCTTTTAGGGTCCTCCCATGTCCCCTGATCACAGATATGTAGCTTTGGTTGGAAGAAAATGGGCCCAGGGTGTTCAACATTAGCCCGGAAGTGAGCAAAACGGGCGCCGGAGGAGCGAAACTGGTTATCTGGGATAATTGCTGGCCTCCTACCCTCCAGTGATCTTCCTAATGCTGAAACAGAGGTACCTGCCAAAATTGAACAAAAACTAATGAGAAATGAACGCTCGGGGGCTAAACCGCGAGGTTCGGGGCCCGAAAACCGGCTATAAGCACCGAAAGTGGCATACGGCCACGAAGTGGGCATCAGGGGCCCCAGGGTGCCTTGTTATGACAAAACAGAGGTACCTGCCAAGAACCGGAGAAAACCGATGCGAAATGAATGCTCGGGGGCCAAACCGCGAGGTTCGGGGCCCGAAAACCGGCTATAAGCACCGAAAGTGGCATACGGCCACGAAGTGGGCATCAGGGGCCCCAGGGTGCCTTGTTATGACAAAACAGAGGTACCTGCCAAGAACCGGAGAAAACCGATGCGAAATGAATGCTCGGGGGCCAAACCGCGAGGTTCGGGGCCCGAAAACCGGCTATAAGCACCGAAAGTGGCATACGGCCACAAAGTGGGCATCAGGGGCCCCAGTGTGCCCTGTTATGACAAAACAGAGGTACCTGCCAAGAACCGGAGGAATCGGAGACGGTTGGGCGGTCCCGAACCGAGGCACACGGCCTGACGGCTCCGAAAACCGGGAACCGGGCTCCGAAATGGGCAAAATGGCCTACGGCCACGAAAAGTAGCCCGCGGCCACCGAGAAATAGTCTACAGGACTACTCCCTTCCCTCAGGAAAGAAAACAGAGAAAACTGAGTCTGGTTCGCAAACCGAGACAAGGCACAGAAGAGGATTCGGAAGTTCGGAGGCAGGGCGCACGGCCGCGACTCTGAGACTTCTGAACGAGCACAGTATGCGACATCACCGAGCGCTCAATCGGTGACGTCTAAGTCTTAAGGTCGGTCAAAAATGGGGTGTCTACACACACACGAGAGGAGGAAGAGAAATGAACGAGAACACTGGGACGTACCCAAATGTCTCTAGATCGAAGGGAGTGGTGTAAACACCGGGGCACACCTGAGCGCCTTTAACCAAATGAAGGGGTTCGAAGGACAGGAATGATCTCACCTGGAATTCCTCTGAATAAACCGTACATACAATATCGTCTGCACAAGAAAGCAGCTCAACATGCATAACATATTAAGGATGCATGTTCTATGCACAATAAACAAAAGCATGTTCTATGCAAGAGATGAGCATATTCTATGCAAATATGAGAAGTGCATATTCTATACATGATTGGGAAGAATGCGTATTCAATGCATGATAACAACTGGGATATAATAGCATGTTTTGTGCAAACCAAATAATCTGAAGGCATATTCTACGCATAGTACAAGAGTGAAGGCTGTGAGCTTGTTCCATGCATAATATGGCAGCATGCTCTATGCAACGGTATAAGCGGAATGCACATTCCCTACAACGATAGAAAAACACATATTCTATGCGATAACAAAAACGTGTCTATTAAGATCAATTCAAGAACAAACTCCCAATATACCTCTCAGAAGAATTGTAATATGTTTAAAAAGGATACACTTCACTTATGTCGATGAGCAACGAACATGGTACCCTGGAAACACGATTCTGAGCCCTCGCAAAGACATTATGAACCAAACACTGAGCACTCCCTTCACTTCTTGCAATCCAAGAACACAAAACAGAACCAGGGACACATAGGAAACCCTTGGACACCTGCTAGCCACAAGAGGGAGCCGTCGGCCACCTGCCTGCCACTAGTGTGCCTTGCCGGCCATCGATGGTGCCTTGTCGGCCATTGATGGCAGACCAAGGGTTTTTTTGGTCAAATTGGTTCGGGTCTTCAAGTATTCATCCCCACACTTCATTTCCTCACTTCCCCACCTCCAAAATTCTTCCCTCTCTCTCTAGGTGCTCCTTCTCTCTAGATCCACACTTTCTACATGTTTTCCAACACCCCACACTTTATTCGCTAAATCCTTCGAGTTCTCTTCACTTTGAACCGATTAGAATTTGATTTAGACACTTCCTTCCTCATTTCCACTATTCTAGGCTCATTCCCCTCGAGTTTCTCTCTAGTTCTGTGCACTTTTCCGGACTTTGACTTTTTCTTCCATTTTCTCTCTCTTAGGGTTGACTTTTTCAAAGTTTCACCCTTTTTCTTCAGTTTTCTTCACTTTTCACCTATTTCGCACCTTTTCAGATGGCAGATGATCTTCCTCATGATGGGGTTCCCTCGGAGCTTCCTCCAGTAGATTTCAAGGCGGACTTCGAGGCCGAGCCAAAGCCATTATCGTTGAGTATACGACCTTTTGATCCAGCTAGGTACCATCCTCAGACACACATAGTGCCCACTGTAGGAAGCATCAGATGTTTTACTGACTTCGCTGAGGACATGCCAGAGGACCTCCTGTTGAGGGAGCCAGCGTCTCACTTATCGGCCATTGCCGTTGAGGTACGAAAATTGTTTTCATGCATTACTGCCCTTATTTGTTTGCATTTCTTGCACTGCCTTCATCTATACACTACCTCATACACTCTATTGATCTGATTGCATTTCATGCATTGCCACAGGGCAGGTCTCGCGCCTTTAGGGGCTATGGTACGACGACTACTCAAGATTGGTATGGTGAGCTTCCAGCCAGGGTTCGTGACATCGTTGATGAGATAGGCTTCAGTCTCTTCTGCTCCAGCTTGACTCGGGTTATAGCGAGCCGTCCTCTCTTGGGAGCTCTGGCGGAGAGGTGGTGGGACACCTCCAACTCCTTCCACTTTTCCACCATGACGATGACTCCTTATGACTTTCCCATGATCACTGGCTTAGGTATAGGGGGTGATCCGATTTCTCTCGACCCTGATATGGGGAAATGGGAGGCAACATGGCTCGAGCTGCTTGGGGCACATTCACCAATATACCGGGCAAGCATGGTGCGATACAACTAGTTTGAGGAGCGGTTCAGGGGGAGTGAGCCTGAGACGATTAAGGAGATAGAGCAGTATGTGAAAGGCTTCCTCATGTTCATCTTTGGTACCGCCTTGTTCTTAAGCAGGTGGAATACCGTGGGTCTGTATTTGCTGAGCGGCTTGGTGGTGCTTCCTCGAGTTCAGTTTTATGTTTGGGGCGAAACCGACCTCACCACATTGTACGGATATATGAGCTCCTGCTCCCGTCTGCGAGGGACTTTGGTTGGAGGCTACTGGCGAGCTTGGGAGGTACACATCTCAATTCCCTCTTTACACTTTACATTTTCTGCTCAAGCATTTCTTGCTTTATATCAATTCCACGCATGTGCTTTTTGCTTTGCACTTTTTATAACTGTTCATACTGTAATATTTCTGCTTTGCATTTTCTGCATTTGTTCATACTGTAAGCTTTCTGCTTTGCATTTTTTGGATCTGTTCATACTGTATTGATAATATACATACCTCCACATTCTTCTTGCAGTTATGGGTATACACATACTTCCTGGCTCTCGCTCCTGAGCCTGTAGATGAGGTATAATTGACAGTTCTCCTTTCTCGGGTATGCAACGGCTAGCTCCGCCGTAGGACTCGCGAGTCCTTCATGTTTTTCCGCCAGTACTTTGACATGGTCGCGACGCATGAGGTAAGTTGAGACACAGTTATCATTATTTTGCTTTACAACTATTTTGATCCACACATTAGCAACCGACAACAACTAATAATATGTTCACC
The DNA here is from genome assembly GCA_030407325.1 of Camellia japonica. Lineage (NCBI taxonomy): Eukaryota > Viridiplantae > Streptophyta > Magnoliopsida > Ericales > Theaceae > Camellia > Camellia japonica. The sequence continues at coordinate 61,918 of JAPPVO010002864.1, forward strand.
TATATTTTAGATCACATAGTAGCCCTGGGCCATGATACCGATAGGGCTTCAAGTCCGATACACTGTAGCTCGAGGCATTTCCTAGCATCACATTCTTCTTGAGGGCCCGATTTGCCGAGCTTGGTTCTTGGCGAGCATTTTGTTTGTCAGACCTTGGGCCTACCTGCCCCGTTTATACCGATGACACCACCTACATCTATGAGAGCGACACACAGTCTGACTTCCGACGAGGTGATCCAGTTCATGATAGGCTTAGAGGCAGAGTACTTCCGTGTAGAGGGCGATTATGTAGTCTTTATCCAGATACACTTGATGCCACCTCTGACTGGCGTTCGCGGGGATGAAGGAGCAAGAGCTCCTGCTGTGAGGGTGAAACACAGAGTGAGTCGGGCGAGCAGGGCCTGTGGCAGAGGGGCTTCCCAGGTGAGGCAGGGGACTGGATGGCCAGAGCTGCCTACTGAGCTGCCTACTGACCTTACCCGTTGGCGATGTACTGGGGAGGCTTATCAGATCTCGATCAAGCCCGCAGCAGCTGGGTATAGATATGTCAGAATGTCTGATTCACCTCCGGTATACACTATAGTTCTCATTTTTTCCATTCCTGCTCAAATACTCAGATATTTATTCCTTTCGGACATTGATCATTCCAAATTGCACTTACAGGCACCGCCAGGGTACCTCGAGATGTTGGCCTCGTTCGAGGGCATGATCTTGAGGAGGGAGGCACTGCTCGGCTTCTACGACATTTAGGTAATTTCTTTAGTTTTCTTGCATTTCGATCATCACATTTCCATTGATACACTAAAACTAACATTTCAATTGAAAATTTTCCGACGCTGCACTGATACACTGCATCTGAACCACACTGCAGTGATACATTGCATCTGAATTCTACATTTTCACACTATATTCATATTCTGTGCCTGAATTCATTCTGTATGTCCTCATTCTGCACACCATACTTGCATCTGATACACATATTGTGGCTGATATATACCAACTGCCTTTTCAGAAACCACCTTTATCGACAGCACCAACGGTAGTAGTAGCAGGACCATCAGCACCTCCTCCCACAGCAAGGAGAGAGAGACAGGTTCCTGCACGCGGCCGAGGCTGAGCTAGGAGCGCCTGAGCTGAGAGTGGCTCTTTAGAGCCTATTCTGAGTGAGGATGACACAGAGACTAGTGAGGCCGAGGAGACTGCGAGTCAGCATGCCGATTCATCTGAGAGTGCAGACGATGACGCTGGCTCAGATTTTGCTAGTAGTGATGCTGATGCCGAGGAGGGCTTCGAGGCATAGGGCGGCAACGACTCCAGTTCAAACCATGATGTAGGTTCAGACAGTGGCGCCGATGAAGACAATGCCGCAGAGTCCGCTTCTCCGAGGAAGAGGACGAAGAGGGCCTCTCGAGCCTGAGATTGCTGGCACTGATTTATATGTTTTTGCTTGGTTCATTTTTGCTAGTAGAGTTAGCACATTGTATAGTTTTAGACAGGTTTTATTTTGCTTAAAAAAACTTATAATGGACTTTTGTAAAATGCTACCATGATCGGAATGAATATCAGCCTTCATTTGAAAAAGTGTTGTATTTTTTTGCATTCTGGGCATCGCGCAAGCACTACAACGCATAAAAACGAGATTGAACTTGATTAAAAACTGCACATTGTATTGGCATTCTCTTAATCAGGTAATGAACCGACTAACACTTAACAAACAGAATAAAACAACTCGATGAACAACTAATAATAACACCTCAATAAACAACACAACAACTCGACACACTAATCAAAACAAATACAACTCGACAAGTAAAACAAAATGAATTCAACTCAACGAACATGCTCAAGTCGAAAATAGACTCAAAACAAGACCTTGGAACACACAAATAACAGAATAAAACTACTGCACACAATTGAATCTTTACAAAGGAGGGCTGCCGGCCATGAGGAGTGGCCTGCCGGCCATCAATGACCCCTTGTCGGCCATCAATGAGCCTCTGTCGGCCATCAATGTGCAGAATCTCCAAAATGTTGACACTTGGCCTCCACTCACTGCCTTATCTTCTACAAAAGCTGCAGCTTCGTGATTTCTTCATTCCAGCTTTGTTTTTCTCTTAAATTGAGCCATTCTTTGCCCAAAAACTCTCAAATTGGATTGCAACTTTAGATGGTTCAAAAAAGTTGAATTTTTGCGGTTTCGGCATAAATGCATTATTCTCGCGGAGTTGTTCTCCGTTTTGCTTTCCGTTCCTTCATACCGCGGCTAGGTTTTGGAACCCGGTTACGTACATGTTTAGCTTCGGGGGATAAGAGATATGCCCAACAATTGAAGAATTTCAAGTTTTAATGGAGTCCCGGCATGACGAGGAAATCTTGCCTCAGTCCCGTTTTAGTCACATCCAGGCTTTAGGAAGGATGTGTAGGCTCACTTTACACGATGCCTGATCTTTGGTTCGTAATGGAGAGTTGGATATTCCTAGCCTTATTCATCAATTTTCTAACGCTGGTGACCGCGGCGATTGTCTTTGGCAGAGTTTCCGTTAGCAAACCCTTTGTTTGTGTATGTTGGCTCATTTTCTTCTTGCCCCGAGTTTCGGAAGGTCTAGCATTCGCTTGATCGAAGTGGCCCAAGGCTTGAAAGAAGGCAAGAGCTGCATGGGCTTAACACTAGCTGAGACCATGATGGGCTTGGATGCCTTCTATCGGCGAGAGATGACCAAATTCGCAGGAAGTCCACTACTTTTGCAGGTAATGTTTCCTACCCTATCTCTCATATGTTTCTCACATCACTTGGAACTCAGGCTCTGTTCTTCTCTCAAAACCCGTTCTCACTTTTTCTCTCCACATACACCTCTCTATTCTTTAATCTCCCTTATTTTTCATCCCTCCCCAGATATGGCTCATGGACAGGTTGAAGGTAGTGGACTCTTGCCCTGCATATTCAGCGCGAGGCTATTTCTTTCGCCAACGGCTAGTCGATTTCCCGAACGAGGGGTGGTGGTGCCATTGGATGTGCAACAGGTCCACTGTTGACATTGCTTGGTGTTGTCCCTGGTTTGATCTGCCCGAGATGAGCTACAACATGTCTCAGTAACCTGGCATTTAGCTGATTGGCTTGACACACTATGTCTTCTATTTTCCATTTCGGTTCAGGCGTCAGTTTGGACATGACCAGACTTGCCCAGAAGACGGGATAGAGTACCTGGCTTCATTCTTCATCTTAAGCTCACAATTAGCTCGATATCCCACTGCGTGGAGGACAAGAGAACTTCTGGCTCCTACTCCCAATTTTAGCTGCGCCCTTTTTGGTGAATGCCTGGCTTGGCTTGAAGATGAGGCGCAAACCGGGCCTACTTTAGCATTTGAAGCTTCCACAAGCTCTGGAGGGGACGCAGGAACACTTGATTCATCTATGCCCCCGAGTTTATTGCTTTGATCTGTACTTTCAAGTTTTCCTTTTGAATGTAATAAAAGCAACTTTGATTTGCATCGAGAGCTAGAGAACTCTGTATTGAAATCAATGAAATTGAAGTTGTGGACACTAAAATTTTTCCTTTTGGTCCAAAAATGGTTTAAGTTGTAAAAAGATTAATTTTAACAAAATCAACTTTTATTAAAACCTTTTAAAACCATTTTCGATATGGATCACAACTTGACACACGTGGAATCTATCCTTGAGATGTACAACCTCAAATCCGAAAAACGGAAAATTGCCCCTTATCTGAATAGCACTGGACCGCACTGTAACCAGCTTTCCTTGTGAAGATCACAACCAAACTCTTGGGATACAGAAAAGACAAAGATGACCTAAACAATCTCATGGACATGACAGTTGAGTTAGAAGTGTTTACGACTGAGCTTCAGAAAGAAGTTGCCTACGTATCCCTAAGATGGGAATCAAGCGTTACGTAGTTCGGTTCGGGTTCACTCGGGTATTAACACTCTCCTTTTGCGTTCTAACCCTTGCCAAGGCCGCCCTTTTTGGGTTTTCAACCTTGCGAGCTCGGTTTTTCTTTTTTCTAATTTTTTGTGCTCTAACTTTTGGCTAGGTCGCCCTTTCGAGTTTTCGGCCTAGCGAGCCACTGAAGGATAGTATTTCTTCAATTTGTCCATGTTGATTGGTTGGGAAAATTCTAGGCCATCCAGGTCCATAAGAATAACAGCTCCACCCGACCAGATTGATTTGATGATGTAAGGACCAGTCCAGTTGGGTATGAACTTGCCCCTAGGGTCATGGATGGGAGCTCAGTTGTCTTTGAGCACCAAACAACATTAGTTCCTCGAAGCTGCTCTGCTACCAATCCGCTTTTGCTATCTAGCACTCAGCCGTAACCCGCAGTGACGGAACCTCTATTTCAATCGTCAAAATAGCCTCCATTCCATAAACCAGAGAATACGGAGTTGCCCCAGTACTTGTTCGAATTGAAGTCCTGTAGCCCTAGAGAGCAAATGGCAACTTGTCTGGCCAGTCCCTGTAGGTTTCCACCATCTTATGTAGAATGTGCATGATGTTCTTGTTGGTGGCCTCAACAACTCCGTTGGTTTGTGGCCGATAGGTAGATGACTTATGAAAAGCTACGTTGTACTTCTCCAACAAGTCGATCACTTCTCCCTTGAAGTGGGAAGCATTGTCTGAAATGATCTCATTCGGGACCCCATAATGACAAATGATGTTAGTCCTGATGAACTTGGCTACGTGCGACGCTTTCAGCACTGCATAGGATTGGGCCTCGACCCATTTTGTAAAATAGTCTATTGCTACCAGGATATACTCATGCCCATTCGAGCCTTTCGGTGTAACTGCCCCAATAACATCAATTCCCCAGACTGAAAAAGGCCATGGTGAAGTCATGTTATACAACTTTGACGGTGGAACATTCATGCGATTTGCATGGATTTAGCATTTGTGGCATCGCCGAACAAAACCAATACAATCCTCCTCCATGGTTGACCAGTAGTAGCCCTGCCTGAGAATCTTCCGGGCTAGCATTACTCCGCTCATGTGCGACCTGCACTCCCTTCCGTGGATGGCCTCCATTAGGCGTTTCGATTCTTCTGCATCAACACACAGCTTGTGTATTCCCAAATGGCCTCGTTTTGTACAACTTACCCCGTAGACAATAAACGGAGTAGCCATTCACCGTATTTCCCTTTTATCTTTGGCATTTTCCCCTAGTAGATAAGCCTCCTTGTCCAAGAAGTTACAGACATCATGATACTAGGGGTTCTGATCTTGTACTTCATCTATTGCGGCGATCAACTCGCAGGCCGGTACATACCTCTGTTCAATAATGATCGGACTCATCCAGACTCCCAAAGGGATGTCTATCATAGAAGATAGAGTTGATAAGGCGTCAGCGAACCTGTTGTTCTCTTTTAACAGATGCGTGAAGGTTAGCTTTTCAAACCTAGGAATCAGAATATCCAGGGTTTGGTGATAGATTTTCATCTTTTCTTCTTTAACCTTCCAGTCTCCTTTTGCTTGAGACACAACTAGGTTCAAGTCTCCAATGACGTCCAACCATTTTGCCCCTAGTTCCAGGGCGGCTTCCAAGCCTGCGATACATGCCTCGTATTCTGCCTCGTTGTTAGATACTTTAAACCGGAGTTTGAAGGCTAAAGGTATATGGGAATTGTCAGGTGCTATCAGCAACACCCCTATTCCATAACCATACTGATTAGACGCTTCGTCAAAGTACATGGCCCAAATCTTTTCCTCAACCTACAGAATAGCCTCATCTGGGAATAAGTATTCTACTGCCTCGTCCCCTTCCACTGGGTAATCTACCAGGAACTTAGCTACCACTCTCCCCTTGACAAACTTGCGCGTCACATATTTCAGATCAAATTCGGAGAGAAAAAGTAGCCAACGAGCTAGCCTACCCGTAAGTGCTGGTTTCTGGAAGAGATATTTGATGGGATCTAATCTCGAAACCTGAATTATGGAGTGAGCTAGCAGGTAGTGCCTCAACTTCCTGGTAGTCCATACCAAGGCTAAGCAAGCATTCTCCAGTGGGGTGTAACTGGTCTTATATTCCAACATCTTCTTGCTCAGGTAATAGATGGCTTTCTTCACCATATCCTCAGATTCCTGCGCAAGCATGCAGCCCATAGTTGTGTCAGTAACTGACAGGTACAGAATCAACGGCTTCATCGGCTCTGGCGGTGACAACACGAGTGGGTTTTGGTGGTACTGCTTGATCCGCTCGAAGGCAAACTGGCATCGGTCTTCCCATTGGAATTTCTTTCATTTCTTCAGGAGACCAAATAGTGGTTCACAAGTCAAGGTTAATTTTACAATAAACCGTCTTATGAATTGCATTTTACCCAGAAAGCCTCGCACCTCCTTTTCAGTGTTTGGTGCTGGCATTTCTAGTATGGCCTTAATTTTGGAAGGATCAACCTCGATGCCCCTCTGTGTAATAAAAAACCCTAGCATTTTCCTGCTCAACCTCTTTATGAATCATATCATGTAAGATCGTGGTTGTAGCCCATTGATAAGTAGCCTCAGCAATTTTCAGACCGAACAACATCACCCTGTAGCAGTAGGTTCCCCACGGCATGGTGAAGGCAGTTTTCTCTCTATCCTCGGGTGCCATCAAAATTTGGTTGTACCCGGAAAATCCATCCATAAAGGACAGCAATGCATGGCCTGCGGTGAAGTCCACCAATTCATCGATGTGCGGTAGAGGAAAGTCGTCCTTTGGATTGGCTTTGTTAAGATCTCTGAAATCCACACACCCAAATTTTGCCATCTTTTTTCAGTACCGGAACAATGTTGGCCAACCAAGTAGGATACTCAGATACTAGCAAAAACCCTACATCTATCTGCTTGGTGACCTCCTCCTTAATCTTCAAAGCCCAGTTTGGGCGTATTCTCCGAAGCTTCTGCTTGACGGGTCGGGCCTCGAGGTTAAGAGGGATCCGGTGCTATACAATCTCAAGATCGATTCCAGGCATGTCTTCGTAGGACCACGTGAAAACATCTTTGAAATCTTTTAATAAAGCGACTAAGCACTCGTGTTCCTCCGAAGACAACATGGACCTGATTTGGACCAGACACGGGTCCTTTGAAGTACCCACATTAATTGCAACGATTTCGTCAATGAGGGGTTTTACAAACCTCTCTTCCTCTCGATAAATCAAATGTTTCAAAACCAGAGGAATTCCTTCCTCATCATTTTTATCAAAATTTTGAAAGTCATGATCAATGCAATACACAAGTGGCACAGAGAAGTACTCAGAAATAGCAGTGGTATCATTCTCATTCAAAGCCTCCAGCTCATCCAATTCCTCGGTTACAACCGACTCAAAAGAAAAGGAAAAAGACGACTTGGACAAAACTACGGTATCCGGGTCATCAACCCCAGGAATATCGAACTCTGACTTAGAAGAACTGGGATATAATTCCGACTCCACAAACTCTATGGAATCAGATTCCGACTCACTACCTGATTCAGAACTACTGGACAAAAAGCCCTCCTCTAGCTGCCAAATGAGAGAGGGTGCGTTAGATGCATTCAGAATACCACCGGGAGGGTCCACACCTGATTGATCTCTGATCATGGAAACGATGAAGTCATCTCCCAAGCTCTCTAATTTGATTTGAGGATCCGAAAGGAGGCAAACCAGTGCTGCTCCTATCTCAAGTTCGCTGCTGTTGGACTCACCCTTTGTACTCTGTTCAGCCTTAGCAGGTAATTCAGTCTGATCCTCTGAAGCTTCATCCTCTTGTAGCTGTAGGTCGAAGAAAATCTCAAAGCCGAGCAGACGCCGCTTCTCAGAGTTCAACCATGGCTTAGGAAAACCGCAAAATGGGAAGTCTTCCCCCTCTCGAACAAAGCGGCCATTCAGAGTTCCCTGAATTGGTCTTTGTACAAGCTCATAGTGCCTCCCAGTTTGCTTTGCCTTGGCTCTTCCTACCATTTCCTTTCCTTTTCTCACCCAGTCCTCTTTGGTAGGTGTGTAGCCCAAGCCAAAGGCGTGAGGGTTATGTGGCACTTTGGCCAGTGCGGTAACGCCCTTCTGGCTGCTCTTCCCTAATCCCATCCCGAGTATATGTTGTAGCTTGTTCATAAGGTAGACTGATTGAGCACTGACGTACAACCCCTCGTCAATAGCCAAGATATCTTGCACCACCCAGGCCTTAGCCAAGTTAAATCCAGACAGGAAAACATCCTCATCGCTGTGTACAGTTTCCAGTACTGGTGTGGTGACTTCAGGCGGAGGATGGATAGATGAATTTCCAAACACAATGGCTACCCTCTTTCCAAGAGGGTACTTCAGTATCTGATGAAAAGTGGAAGAGACAGCTTTTACTTGGTGTAGCCACGGCCATCCAAGGAGTAAATTAAAAATGGTCAGAACATCCTGGACGTGAAACTCAATATCTTGTTGCGCCGGACCCACTTGTGTTCTAATCTGAATTGTCTCCATCACCTCTCAACTTGTGTTATCGTAAGCCCTGATCACCTGGGTCATTGGTACAAAATCCGCTGGCTTCAAGCCAATGGCATAGGCCTTGCGCGACATACAAACATTGATTGCAGACCCAGTAGCAACCAATACAACGGGCACCCACTTCTCTCTACATTTAACTGAGATGTATACCAGTTTGTGATGCTCAGAGCCCTCAGGCAACAATTCCTTATCAGAAAAGGTCAAAGTAGGTGAAGCACCTCCCGGGAAGACAAGTCCCACTAGTTGTTCGGGAGTTGTGTCGATAGACAGCTTGGCCTTATCTATTGTAGACAATACAGCTTGTCGGTGCACGCGCGAAGCCATGAGCAACCCCCAGATAGATATGTCGGCTTGGATCTTTTTCAACTGCTTCAGTATAGCCTCCTCCTCTAATAGTTTGTCCTTCTGTTTTTCAGCCTCGTTGCCTTTTTCGGATGCTTCTGGTTGGTCCAGGTGTGGGGGCTTTAAGTACTGCCCGCTCCTAGTCATGTGATCCACTTCCTTAGAATACCAAGTGTCGTCTGGCAGATTTTGACCCCAATCTTCATCGGTATGGGCAAGATGCAGGTTATCATCTTCCCACCATATTCCTCCGGCAACCGACAGGCAATTGTTCGGTTCCGTTGTAAGTATTCCCACATCCACATCACAGTCATTCCCCACAGGGCCTTTGGCTTTTCCAGGTTTCTGACTATTCTCAGCTCTTTCCTGTTCAAACCTCTTCAGTGCGGCCTGTTACTCTGTATCAACTGTACTAACACTACTCAATTCCTGAGCCAAATTCTTAGTACTGGTGCTCTTTGGCAACTTTCTCTTGTCATCGACCGTTCCGGCTCTTGTAGCAGTTCCTACTTCCGGCCATTCCAGCTTTGGTTGAAATCCCTCATCCACATCAGGCTCCTCACTAAGCCGTGCCGAATTATCTGCTGACCCGTTCAGATCAAACTAGTTAATTTGCATATCCCCCGAATCCTGCTCATCGAAGAACTGCAGATTGTTGATGTCCTCTTCGAGGTTGGCTAAGTCATCCAATCCCTGGCTTGGGCCATCCTCCCGGACTACACTAACCTCCATTCCTGTCAGCAACTCCAACTATGGTTTGGCCTGATTGGTAGGCACAATGTAGCGGCACGGGTTGTATTCCTTCTCAGATAAGCCCACGGAGCCTTCAGGCACTGAACTGACATTCCAATTTTCCACCAAGGACACCCTGCCTTCCTCTACCACGGTCACCACCATAGGCTTGGGTTGGGATGTGGACTTGTTCATCATGCACAAATTTGTGATTTCCTGGATGAACAACGCCGGGTTAGGTAGGTGGGAGGGGGTGATGTATATACTGGGGTCATAAGGGATGACCAATGTTTGTATGAGGTTTACTTGCCTAGGTGCAGGGGCTTGGTTATGTAGTAGGAGAGGATTTGTAGTGACATTGGGCTTTTCAGGAGTGTAGACGCGCCTGTGGGTCTCACGCTGTAGTTTGGACTCGAATGGTTATGGTTCTTAATCTGATCTCGCAAAGTGCAATGCGAGATTGATAAATCACCAAAGAGAACAAATCCGACAAATCGTTTTGGAAAACAGATTTTTTGAAAGAAGTGCCAAACATGGACTGCTTTGCCAGATACAGAGTCACCACCTAAATATTTTTTATGGGGGAATTTAGGAAACCCTGACTCGTTGCCTAAGGCCACGTGTCCATCATTACCAAAGTTGCCTCGGCTCGGGAACTTGGGTACGATTGGGGAAGGTCAGCTATGCGCACCCCCTCTCGCCCGATCCGAAGATCGGCCTCTACTAACCATGATATCTAGTTTTGAAAACATTATACGTTCTTATTCCGGTTAATTAGCTAATCTTACTATGTGATGCGCACAACACAAAAGTATAGACTAGATTGCCTAATTTGGAACAAAGCATTGCATATCCGCTCATTCGGAAGACAGTTTGAAATTTGTTACTCACAAGTAGGCTAAAACACGGATTTCAACGAGTTGTTCCAACTCAAACAATCCAACCTTCACTTGCAGGCATTCAGGCAGTTTACATCACATAAGCATATAGCCACATGGTATGCATGCTGTCATGTTAACATTCACACTCATGCAAGATGCTAAAGCATAAAAAGCTTACCGAGTACTTCGAGCCAAAACAAAGAACTTGTTAGCAATCAATGTATGATCCAAGTCCATGTTAAGTGGCTAATGCATCGCATACAAAATGCAACTAGAATAGGCTCGGCTAATCCTAGAGATGGCATGTGAAATGCAACAGATAACATGTATTCAAGTTAGATTTGAAATACTATGCAATTAGTATGATGCACCGAGCCCGGTGCATGCAATACAAATGAATAGATGCACGCATGCATAGCATAAGGATGCTAAATGAAATATGCCCTAATACTAACCATCAAAAAGCAGGTAAGTAAAAGGGAGAAAGAAGTGGGGATTGGAAGACATGCATCAAACGCACGCACACTTATTACAAATTCGCCCTCGCTCGGAGGGGCCAAAAGAATAATACAATTTAACTAACTAACAAGATAATTAAATAGTTACAAACCAATTAACTAGTTAAGCCAATTAACTAAGCTAATAAAGCAATAAAACAGCCTCGGGAAGAGGGTCCAATGCACGTGTGCTCGACTCCGCTCGGAAATCCACCACCATGCACAAGCTGCCTCTGTTTGCACTGTTTTATGCCTCTGAAAATTTCACAAGTCCCAAGGATTACTCTCTGAACACTTGTGGGATGCCACCGGCCATGAGGAATGGTCATTGGCCAAAGGGAAGTGGTCATCGACCATATATTGAACTCTCGGCCACCAATGTATGGCCGGTCGGCACTGAATGTCGTCGGTCAGCCATGTATGCCTGCAGAATCCTGTTTTGACAGCAGCAGAGGGCAAACATGGCATGGCAATGCATTCCAAGCAAATGTTGGCACCACACACCCCTCATCATGTTCATGAGTCAAAGGGGGATGGTACTCGATTCTCGGACCACCAATCGTCCATTTCAATGCGTGATGGCCCAAGAAACCAAGTGTGTCATTTCAATGTGGAATGAAATGCAAACCAAGGCAAACAAGGTGCCCAACCTCTATCATGGTGATTTCAAGAGGCAAGGCATGCATGCTCAATGCAATGCAACCTAGGCATGCAAGCTAAGTATGCAACATGAGGATGCCAACAAGCATGCAAACATGCAAACATGGACAACATGTTAAGTACGATGTATGCAAAATGCATCACAACCTAAGTATACAACAACATGTCATATAGCTCAAGCAATGCAACTGAATGCAATATGGTTAAGCATGTGTCAACAATGCAAGTAATGAGCATACAAAACACTATGCAACCAAAGCATGCAAACATGAAGCAATGTAGCAACATTTGAGCAACATGCAAAGGGCGGACTTAGACTAATATGGACAAGTCTCAACCATGTCCAAATTAGTAACCAAATGTTATGGAAATGAGGGCCAAAACACATACAAACATGCATGCACACATGGTCCAACACTTGAGCATCAAAGAGCAACTTTTAAGCACACTTAAAAGGGACAAACATGGGCATATGGCAAGCATACTAAGAGCTGAAAATCATGTTAAGGATGGTGCCAAACCAACTAAACAAGACAAACAAGGCATGCAACTATGTCCAAAACTCAAGGCAAGCCAAAGAAGTATTGAACTACACTTAGCAACACCAAACATGGCATGATTTGAACAACCAAAATCAGAGTTTTAGCATGTTAAAACAAAGCCAAAAACACATTGACATGGCATCCTAGAGGCCTAAACATGATGGCATATGCAATGACATATTCAAGGAGCATGAAACACAAACTCTTTAAGGCTTTAAAGTAACATCAAATGCAAGCATGTGAGCATGCCACAAAGACTGAAATGATGCTATAAATGGTGCCAAACCACTGAGACAAGCCAAGTAATGCATACTCAACACTCACACACCCAAGGCTAACAAGCCAAAATGCAAGGTGGCTATACAAAGCGTGGCATGGATGGCCGAAACAACTCCAAACAGACCTCAAGCGCATCAAAACATGCATAAAAGCTTCACAAAGCTAAGCCAAAACAAGTAAGCATAGTAGTCTAAATGCTAAGTATATGTTAAGGCAAATTCATGGCATAATAAGACAAGTATGCAAAGCAAGCATGGTGTGTCTAAACCAACTAAAAACAGTGCTATATTATGACAAAATAAGCACAAATAACACTTAAGACATGGCCAACATGCACTAAAATAAGATGCTCACATATGAGGCTAAAATGGCCAACATTGAAGGCAACAAGGAGAGGGGATGACTCTCTCCTTCTTAGGACCTTAAAGCACCATCCTCACCATTGAAATCCCTCTGGATTTCAGTGGTGAGGAGGCCAAAATAAGGTGGTTCCGGAGCTCACCAAAATAGCACAAAAATGGGGCCAAACAAGGCCTAAGAGGGGTCAAACAACCCCAAACACAAAAGCAACCTTAAACAACTATTTAAAGCACTAAAAAACAAGACTTTTATTAGTTATATACAAAGTCTAAAAACAGATGCAAGGATGGCTAAAAGACTATGCAAAAATGGGGAACAAAGGGGTAAAGTTCTTACCCTTGAAGACCTCCTTCAAGAACAATGCTCCAGCAGCCTCTCCAAGCTTAGATCAGCTCAAGAAGTTCAAGAACAACCCTCTAATGCCTTAGCAACTAAGGGAAGGTGTAATGGTAGGTGTTTGTTCACAAAAGTAAGACTAAACACACCTAAACACACACAACTACAAAGGGAGAGGGAGATATAGAGATAGATAGATACAAGACTCAAACCCTAATCTCCAAACCCTCTGGAATTTTCTTCGAACCCTCTAGGAGGGAGGAGAAGGCCTCCTCTTATAGAGATTCACTCTTGCAAAGCTTACAAAACAAGTTAAGCAAGAGTGAAATCCCTCCATACACGTGTATGGAGGGGGTGCAAAGTGGGTGCCAGCTATCACAGCTGGCACAAAATATCTGCCAAAAGCAGATGCACAGTGGTCGGCTAGCCAAAAAAGACAAATTGGCCAAAACAATGGTCGGCCGACCACAAAGAGTGCCGGCCGGCCAAACATTTGGCCGATGGAAACAAAACAATGGCCGGTGGCCTCAAGCCATGGCCGGTGAGGTGTGGGGATGGCCAACAAGCCATTCCCTGCCCCTCAAAAGCAAAACACAAGTGTTTGGTGCAAAACCAAACACAAAGCAGTCGAGTCGAGAGGTCTTGAGGCAAGGCGTGTGGCCGAGACCTCCGGGAACTCAAGATGAACACAAACAAGGATGATCACCGAGTGTTCAAACGGTGATGTCCAAGTCTCAAGGACGGTCAAAAATGGGGTGTCTACAAGGAGGCGCTATCACTTTATTGTCAATGAGATCTTGAATCTCATGAAGCAATCTGAAGCACTGGTTGGTATCATGACCATGCTGTTGATGAAAGGCGCAGTACTTAGCCGGGTTGTGTTTAGGAGGGAGAGGATCGGGTAATAGGCGTTGTTCTAACGGTTTCAGATGCCCTTTTCTGATTAGGACCCTGAAGGCCGCAGATAGAGACATGTAGATTGGGGTGAAAACCCTCTGGCCTTGGGCCTGATGGCTGGAAGTTTGGGGGGTTGTATTGGCTGTGCCGGCAAAGAGGTTGGCGGTTTTGGGTGTGGTGGTGACCATGCCCACATCTGAAGGCCTTGTAGCTGCACTACTGCCAGTAGTCGCATTGGAACTGCGTGTGAAAGCCCTCTTAGGCTGCTCTTTCTCGTGGTTTATCAGACCCTGCTTCATTGCATCCTTTATCTGCAACCCTATTTCATAGAGGTCGGCAAATGTTGACAGAGGTAAGACTATCATCTTCTGTAATAGTCTTGGTTGCAAGTTACGGACCACCATTTTAATTTGGTCCTTTTCAGCCGGTCGGATGGTCATCATGGAGGCCTTGGCCCTCCACCGGGTTACAAAGTCCGAGAAGCCCTCCTTCGGCTCCTGGTGAGTTGCTTTGAGATCACGAGTTGTGACCTCGATCTGAGTGTTGTAGAAGTACTGCGCTACGAAGGCCTCAGCCATCTCCTTCCAATTCCTCTTCACAGGGTCTTTAAGTTTTGCAAACCAAATGGCCACGATACTCGATAGGGTTTGGCCGAAGAGAGATAACTTCTGCAGTCTAGATAGGCCCATTGGCCATAAAATGTTTGAGAATAGCCGTAAGTGGACCATGGGATCACCCGAGCCATCAAAGCGGTCTATGTGCGGCATTTTAAACCTATCTGGCAATGTCACTGTCGAATTCGTATAGCCGTCCTCAATATCCGGGATCGAATTCACACCCTGAGCTCGTTTGAAGAGCTTCTCAAGCTTTCTTCCTTTTAGCGTAGTTGGGTCGACCTCAAACTCAAACGGCGCCTCTATCGGGTAAACTGGTGCTTTAGAAGTCTGGGGTGGGATGAGGTCTGCCTGAATGCCTGCATTCTCCTGGACATTGATTATAACCCTAGGTGCCGGGATTCTTGCTGGGGTGCATGTGATGCTGATGCTACTGCAGGTTGTGGCTGCTGTTGTTGAAGCCTCTCTATTACCTCCGTTTGGCGGGCTACAACCTCAGCTTGGCAAGCTGTGGTCTCAGTTTGTCGGGTAGCATCCAGCTGCATATTCTCAATAGTTTGTTGGAGTTGGCGGAGCATTTCTTCCATGTTGACTAAGGGATACTGATCTATCGGAACTGGTGTATACTCTCTTTCCGAAGTAGAAGTAGATAACTGGGCCTGACTGAGCACAGGCGAAGTAGACAGTGACTGTTGAATTGGTGACTGATGAACCGGCGAGTTATGCCTGACCCTCCTCTGTCTTGTAACCGGGGGTAGTGAAGCAAACACTGGCCGTCCCCTTATAAGATCCCTAGATCGGTAAAGTCGCCTTACTCGAGTCCAGAGTGCTTGGGGGGTAACAGCCTCGTCTAAAGCAATCATGAAAGACTACCTTGAAAAAAAGAAAATAAAGCAAAAGAAACAAAAATCAGAAACCGCACAGCACCTCGGCTCAGACTGAAACAACACGCAGTTGCGATCATAAGCTGGACAACTGTACTCAAACACTAATTTCTGCACCAACACTAATACTCTCAAACTGATATCCAGACTTGCAACTGATACATACATTCCTGCAGAGTTTCACTCAAAGAGCACGTATCAAGCAAGTGAGAGCTAAAACACTCCTATGATGGGGTAGGGTTACCCTGTCCTAATTTTGTCAGGAACTAGGGATTCGCTACGCAAACAAGCGGTTTCAAACAAATCCTGCATTCAGGTGAGCAACTTGTCCTAGTTTGGAATAGTCTCTGTGGCTTCCAATATGCAACTAGGTCAATTGGTCAAAAGGGGTACCTCGGCAAGACCACCTAATATACCTCTCGCTCTTAACACCGAGAAGTGAAAGGAGGATCAAACGGTACAGCGGTAGTCCAAATCCAAGGGTTGTGTTCCCATCGTGGCAGAGCCCGTAACTGGTTAACCTTTTGACAAGCTTTTCCAAGCAAGCCTCCGGCAAACTGTTCAGGAATAGTAGATGGCAAACATTGTGACTTAAGCTCACCAATGCAAATGCATATGCAAAGAAACACATAAGTGTAGATAAAACAACAAATCATGAGTTTGAGTCAAGTTCTCTAAGTCCCCAGCAGAGTCGCCAGAAATTGTGGATTGGCCTCTTTTCGCGCCCCACCTGTCGGAAAGGGTTTGAAAAGAAAGGCCTTATAGTTCGGACTCCCACGGTTCTGAATCTAGTCTCACAAAGTGCAATGTGAAACTAATAAACACCAAAGAGTCCAAATCTAGCAAATTTTTTGGAAAATCAATTTTAAATCAAATAATGCCAAAATTGGACTGATTTGCCAGATACAGAGTCGCCACATAAATATTTTATTTTTTGGGAAAATTTAGGAAACCCTGACTCGTGCCAAAGGCCACGTGTCCATCATCACCAAAGTTGCCTCGGCTAGGGAACTTGGGTACGAAGGGGGAAGGTCATGAAATGAGCACCCCTGCTCGCCCGATCAAAGATCGGCCTCTACTAATCATGATATGTTCTTTTATAAGCATTATGCGTTCTTGTTGATTATTAGACTGGCTTTACTATGTAACGCGCACAAGTAAGTATAGACTAGTCGCAAGACTTGGAACAATTCAACTCATGTTTGTTTGCGAAAAATGGTTTGAATTTGCCACCCTCAAGTGGGCTTAAAGATGCAGATTTGCCACCAAACATAGTGGGCTTAAAACATGATTTTGCCACATCAAAATGGGCTTAAAACGCATATTCGTTGAATCGTTCCAATTCAAACAACAAGCCTTCATTAACATGCATTCATGCAGTTTAGCATTTAAGCACATAGCCTCATGGCAAGCATGCGAAACATGGCAACATCAACACGCATGCGATATGCTAAAGCGTAAAAGCTTACCGAGTACTCGGAGCGAAAACAAAGGCTATTTAGAAAGATGCATGATCCTAACTATACAAGATGCCTAATGCAACGCATGCAATAATGCAGCTAAATAGGCTCGGCTACTTAATCATGGTATATGATTCAATTTGAACAACATGCGATTTAAACACGTATTCAACGAAGTATATTGAAATTGCGATGCAGTTTGAATGATGAGCTGAGCCTTGGTGCATGCAATACAAATGACTATTTAGAAAGATGCATGATCCTAACTATACAAGATGCCTAATGCAACGCATGCAATAATGCAACTAAATAGGCTCGGCTACTTAATCATGGTATATGATTCAATTTGAACAACATGCGATTTAAACACGTATTCAACGAAGTATATTGAAATTGCGATGCAGTTTGAATGATGAGCTGAGCCTTGGTGCATGCAATACAAATGAATGGATGCAAACATGAGATATACTAATTGAAACATGATCCCTAATCTAACCATTGAAAGCGATTAAATAAAAGGGAGAAAGACGTGGGGTTGGAAAACATACACACACGCATGCACACTTATTACAACATTATGCCCTCACGAAGGAGGGTCCGAATGAAGCTAATCTAAGCTAAGCTAACTAAACTAATTAGACTAATTATTACAAATCAATCGAATAACTAGCAAACTAATTACTAATTATTACAACACTTTAATCAACTAGTAAACTAATTAATTAAAACAAATACACACTAACTAATCATGCAAAGCATCAAGCTATGCTACTATTGCTCTGCTTCAAGAAGTGGAAGATGTATGGGCTTGGTTTTAACAAAATCAAGGGGTTCGAAGGATAAGAATGATCTCACCTGGAATTTCTCTGAATGAACCGTACATACAATATCGTTTGCATAAGAAAGCAGCTCAACAGGAATAACATATTAAGGATGCATGTTTTATGCACAATAAACAAAAGCATGTTCTATGCAAGAGATGAGGATATTCTATGCAAATACGAGAAGCGCATATTCTATGCATGATTGGAAAGAATGCATATTCAATGCATGATAACAACTGGGATATAATGGCATGTTTTGTGCAAACCAAATAATCTGAAGGCACATTCTATGCATAGTACAAGAGTGAAGGCTGTGAACATGTTCCATGCATAATATTGCAGCATGCTCTATGCAACGGTATAAGCGGAATGCACATTCCCTGCAATGATAGAAAAACACATATTCTATGTGATAACAAAAATGCGTCTATTAAGATCAATTCAAGAACAAACTCCCGATGTACCTCTCGGATAAATTGTAATATGTTTAAAAAGGATACACTTCACTTATGTCGATGAGCAACGAACATCGTACCCTGGAAACACGATTATGAGCCCTCACAAAGACATTCTGAACCAAACACTAAACACTCCCTTCACTTCTTGGAATCCAAGAACACAAAACAGAACTAGGGACACATAGGAAACCCTTGGACACCTACCGGCCACAAGAGGGAGCCGTCGGCCACCTGCCGGCCACTGGTGTGCCTTGCCGGCCACTAGTGTGCCTTGCCGGCCATTGATGGCAAACCAAAGGTTTTTGGTCAAATTGGTTCGGGTCTTTAAGTATTCATCCCCACACTTCATTTCCTCACTTCCCCACCTCCGAAATTCTTCCCTCTATCTCTCTAGGTGCTCATTCTCTCTAGATCCACGCTTTCTACGCGTTTTCCAACACCCCACACAATCTTTATTTGCTAAATCCTCCAAGTTCTCTTCACTCTGAACCAATTAGAATTTGATTTAGATGCTTCCTTCCTCATTTCGACCATTCTAGGCTCATTTTCCTCAAGTTTCTCTCGAGTTCTGTGCACTTTTCCGGGCTTTGACTTTTTCTTCCATTTTTTCTCTCTTAGGGTTGACTTTTTTAAAGTTTCACATTTTTTCTTCAGTTTTCTTCACTTTTCACCTATTTCGCACCTTTTTAGATGGCAGATGATCTTTCTCATGATGGGGTTCCCCCGGAGCTTCCTCCAGTAGATTTCGAGGTGGACTTCGAGGCCGAGCCCAAGGCCGAGCCAGAGCCATTATCATTGAGTATACGGCCTTTTGATCCAGCGAGGTACCATCCTCAGACAAACATAGTGCCCACTGTAGGAGGCATCAGATGTTTTACTGACTTCGCCAAGGACGTGCCAGAGGACATCCTGTTGAGGGAGCCAGCGTCTCACCTATCGGCCATTGCCGTTGAGGTACGAAAATTGTTTTCATGCATTACTGCCCTTATCTGTTTGCATTTCTTGCACTGCCTTCATCTATACACTACCTCATATACTCTATCGATCTGATTGCATTTCATGCATTGCCACATGGCAGGTCTCGCGCCTTTAGGGGCTATGGTACGACGACTGCTCGAGATTGGTATGGTGAGCTCCCAGCTAGGATTCGTGACATCGTTGATAAGATAGGCTTCGGTCTCTTCTGGTCCAGCTTGACTCGGGTTATAGTGAGCCGTCCTCTCTTGGGAGCTCTAGCGGAGAGGTGGTGGGACACCTCCAACTCCTTTCACTTTTCCACCATGGGGGAGATGACGATGACTCCCTATGACTTTTCTATGATCACTGGCTTAGGCGTAGGGGGTGATCTGATCCCTCTCGACCTTGATATGAGGGAGTGGGAGGCAGCATGGCTCGAGCTGCTTGGGGCACATCCACCGATATACCGGGCAGGCATGGTGCGATACAGTTAGTTTGAGGAGCGGTTCAGGGGGAGTGAGCCCGAGACAATTGAGGAGATAGAGCAGTAAGCGAAAGGCTTCCTCAAATTCATCTTTGGTACCACCTTGTTCTCAAGCAAGTGGAATACTGTGGGTCTGTATATTCTTAGTGCCTTGGTGGTGTTTCCTCGAGTTCAGTTTTATTATTGGGGTGGAACCGGCCTCACCACATTGTACTGATATATGAGCTCCTGTCCCGTCTGCGAGGGACTTTGGTTGGAGGCTACTGGCGAGCTTGAGAGGTACACATCTCAATTCCCTCTTTACACTTTACATTTTCTGCTCAAGCATTTCTTGCTTTATATTAGTTCCACACATGTGTTTTCTACTTTGCACTTTCTACAACTGTTCATACTGTAATCTTTTTGCTTTGCATTTTCTACATCTGTTCATACTATAAGCTTTCTGCTTTGCATTTTATGCATCTGTTCATATTGTATTGATAATATACATACCCCCACATTCTTCTTGCAGTTCCTGAGCCTGTAGATGAGGTACAATTGACAGTCCTCCTTTCTCGGGTATACGACGGCCAGCTTCTCCATAGGACTCGCGAGTCCTTGTTTTTCTGCCAGTACTTTGACATGGTCGCGGCGCATGAGGTTACTCAAGACACAGTTATCATTATTTTGCTTTACAATTGTTTTGATCCACACATTAGCAACCGACAACAACTAATAATTTGTTCACCTCTATTTCAGATCACATGGCAACCCTAGGCCATGATACCGATAGGGCTTCAAGTCCGATACACCGTAGCTCGAGGCATTTCCTAGCATCACATTCTTCTTGAGGGCCTGCTTTGCCGAGCTTGGTTCTTAGGCGAGCGTTTCGTCCATCAGACCTTGGGCCTACTTGCCCCGTTTATACCGATGACACCACCTGCATTTATGAGAGTGACACACAACCTGACCTCCGACGAGGTGATCCAGTTCATGATAGGCCTATAGGCAGAGTACTTTCGTGTAGAGGGCGATTATGTAGTCTTTATCCAGACACACTTGATACCACCTCTGACTGGCGTTCGCGGGGATGAAGGAACAAAAGCTCCTGCTGTGAGGGTGAGACGCAGAGCAAGTCGGGGGAGCAGGGCCTATGGCAGAGGGGCTTCCCAGGTGAGGCAGGGGACTAGATGGCCAGAGCTGCCTACTGAGCTTACCTGTTGGCGGTATACTGGGGAGGGTTATCAGATCCCGATCAAGCCTGCAGCAACTGGGCATAGATATATCAGAACGTTTGATTCACTTCTGGTATGCACAACTGTTCTGATTTTTTCCATTCTTGCTTAAATACATAGATATTCATTCCTTTCGAACACTGATAATTCCAAATTGCACTTACAGGCACCCCCAGGGTACGTTGAGGGATTGCTTGAGATGTTGGCCTCGTTCGAGGGCATGATCTTGGGGAGGGAGGCACTACTCGGCTTCCACGGCATTCAAGTAATTTCTTCAGTCTTCTTGCATTTCGGTCGTCACATTTCCATTGATACACTGAAATTGACATTTCAACTGAAAATTTTCCCACACTGCGCTGATACACTGCATCTGAACCACAATGCGCTGATACATTGCATCTGAATTCTGTATTTTCACACTGTATTCATATCCTGCGCTTGAATTCATTCTGCATGTACTCATTCTGCACACCATACTTGCATCCAATACACATACTGTGGCTGACATATACCAACTGCCTTTTCAGGTCCCACCTTTATCGACAGCACCAGCGGCAGTAGCAGCAGGACCATCAGCACCCCCTCTCGTAGTAGGGAGAGGGAGACAGGTTCCTACACACTACCGGGGCCGAGCTAGGAGTGCCCGAGCTGAGAGTGGCCCTTCAGAGCCTATTCTGAGCAAGGATAACACGGAGACCAGCGAGGCCAAGGAGACCGCGAGTCAGCATGCTGATTCATCTGAGAGTGCAGACGATAATGCTGGCTCAGATTCTGCTAGTAGTGATGCTGATGCTGAGGAGGGCTCCAAGGCCGAGGGCGGCGACGACTCTAGTTCAGACCCTGATGCAGGTTTAGACAGTGGCGCCAATAGGGACAGTGCCGCAGAGTCCGCTCCTCTGAGGAAGAGGACGAAGAGGGCCCCTCGAGCCTGGGATTGCTGGCACTGATTTATATGTTTTTGCTTGGTTCATTTTTGCTAGTAGTGTTAGCACATTGTATAGTTTTAGACAGGTTTTATTTTGCTTTAAAAAACTTATATTGGACTTTTGTAAAAGGCTACCATGATTGGAATGAAAATCAGCCTTCATTTGAAAAAGTGTTGTATTTTTTTGCATTCTGGGCACCGCACAAGCACTACAACGCATAAAAATGAGATTGAAAACTGCACATTGTATTGGCATTCTCTTAATCAAGTAATGAACCGACCAACACTTAACAAACAGAATAAAACAACTCGATGAACAACTAATAATAACACCTCGATAAACAACATAACAACTCGACAAACTAATCAAAACAAATACAACTCGACAAGCAAAACAAAATGAATTCAACTCAACGAACATGCTCAAGCCAAAAATAGACTCAAAACAAGACCTTGGAACACCCAAATAACAGAATAAAACTACTGCACACAATTGAATCTTTACAAAGGAGGGCTGCCGGCCATGAGGAGTAGCCTGCCGGCCATCAATGACCCCTTGTCGGCCATCAATGAGCCTCTGTCGGCCATCAATGTGCAGAATCTCCAAAATGTTGTCACTTGGCCTCCACTCACTGCCTTATCTTCTACAAAAGCTGCAGCTTCGTGATTTCTTCATTCCAGCTATGTTTTTCTCTTAAATGGAGCCATTCTTTGCCCAAAAACTCTCAAATTGGATTGCAACTTTAGATGATTCCGAAAAGTTAAATTTCTACAGTTTCGTCATAAATGTACTATTTCGCTGAGTCGTTCTCCGCTTTGCTTTCCGTTCCTTCATGCCGCGGCTAGGTTTTGGAACCCGGTTATGTACGTGTTTAGCTTTGGGAGACAAGAGATATGCCCGACAATTGAAGAATTCCAAGTTTTAATGGAGTCTCGACGTGACGAGGAAATCTTGCCCCAGTCCCGTTTTAGTCACATCCAAGCTTTAGGAAGGATGTGTGGGCTCATTTTACACGATGCCTGATCTTAGGTTCGCAATGGAGAGTTGGATATTCCTAGCCTTATTCATCAATTTTCTAATGCTGGTGATCGCGGCGACCGTCTTTGGCAGAGTTTCTAGCAGCATGCCCTTTGTTTGTGTATGTTGGCTCATTTTCTTCTTGCCTCGAGTTTCGGAGGGTCTAGTATTCGCTTGATCGAAGTGGCCCAAGGCTTGAAAGAAGGCAAGAGCTGGATTGGCTTAACACTAGCCGAGACCTTGATGGGCTTAGATGCCTTCCTTCGGTAGGAGACGACCAAATTCCCAGGAAGTCCACTACTTTTGTAGGTAATGTTTCCCACCCTATCTCACATGTGTTTCTCACATCACTCGGCACTCAGGCTCTACTCCTCTCTCAAAACCTGTTCTCACTTTTTCTCTCCACATACACCTCTCTATTCTTTAATCTCTTTTATTTTTCATCCCTCCCCAGATATGGCTCATGGACAAGTTAAAGGTAGTGGACTCTTGCCCTGCATATTTAGCGCGAGGCTATTTCTTTCACCAATAGCTAGTCGAGGGGTAGTGGTGCCATTGGATGTGCAACAGGTCCACTATTGACATTGTTTGGCGTTGCCCCTGGTTTGATTTGCCCGAGATGAGCTACAGCATGTCTCAGCAACCTAGCATTTAGCTGATTGGCTTGACACATTGTGTCTTATATTTTCCATTTCGGTTCAGGCGCCAGTTTGGACATGACCAGACTTGCCCAAAAGAGGGGATAGAGTACCCAGCTTCATTCTTCGTCCGAGGTTCACAATTAGCTTGATATCCCATTGCGTGGAGGACAAGAGAACTTCTGGCCCCTGCTCCCAATTTCAACTGCGCCCTTTCTGGCGAATGCCTGGCTTGGCTTGAAGATAAGGCACAAACCGGGCCTACTTTAGCATCTGAAGCTTCCACAAGCTCTGGGAGGGGACGCAGGAACACCTGATTCATCTACGCCCCCGAGTTTATTGCTTTGATCTATACTTTCAAGTTTTCCTTTTGAATGTAATAAAAGCAACTTTGATTTGCATCGAGAGTTGGAGAACTCTGTATTGAAACCAATGAAATTGAAGTTGTGGACACTAAAATTTTTCCTTTTGGTCCAAAAATGGTCTAAGTTGTTAAAAGATTAATTTGAACAAAATCAACTTTTATTAAAACCTTTCAAAACCATTTTCGATATGGATCACAACTTGACACACATGGAATCTATCCTCAAGATGTACAACCCCGAATCCGAAAAATCAAAAAGTGCCCCTTGTCTGAATAGCACTGGACCGCACTGTAACCAGTTTTCCTCGGGAAGATCACAGCCGAACTCTTGGGATACAGAAAAGACAAAGATGACCTGAACAATCTCATGGACGTGACAGTTGAGTTGGAAGTGTTTACGGCTGAGCTTCAGAAAGAAGTTGCCTGCGTATCCCTGAGATGGGAATCAAGCCTTACGTAGTTCGGTTCGGGTTCACTCGGGTATTAACACTCTCCTTTTGTGCTCTAGCTTTTGCCAAGGCCGCCCTTTCTGGGTTTTCAACCTTGCGAGCTCAGTTTTTCTTTTTCTAATTTTTTGTGCTCTAACTTTTGCCTAGGTCGCCCTTTCAAGTTTTCGGCCTAGCGAGCCACTCAAGGATAGTATTTCTTTAACTTATCCATGTTCATTGGTTGGGAAAATTCTAGGCCATCCAGGTCCATAAGAATAACAGCTCCGCCCGACCAGATTGATTTGATGATGTAAGGACCAGTCCAATTGGGTCTGAACTTGCCCCTAGGGTCATGGATGGGAGCTCGGTTGTCTTTGAGCACCAAATCCCCTTTCTTCAGATTCCTAGACTTAACTTTCTTGTTGAAAGCCCTGGCAATTCTGCGTTGATAACCTTGGACGTGGTATAGTGCTTTCAGCCTCCTCTCATCAAACAACATTAGTTCCTCGAATCTACTCTGCTGCCAATCCGCTTTTGCTATCTGGCACTTAGCCAAAACCTGCAGCGACGGAACCTCTATTTCAATCGGCAAAATAGCCTCCATTCCATAAACCAGAGAATACGGAGTTGCCCTAGTAGATGTTCGAATTGAAGTCCTGTAGCCCCAGAGAGCAAATGGCAACTTGTCTGGTTAGTCCCTAGAGATTTCCACTATCTTCTGTAGAATGTGCTTGATGTTCTTGTTGGCGGCCTCAATAGCTCTGTTGGTTTGTGGCTGATAGGTGGATGACTTATGAAAAGCCACGTTGTACTTCTCCAACAAGTCGATCACTTCTCCCTTGAAGTGGGAACCATTGTCCGAAATGATCTCATTCGGGATCCTATAATGACAAATGATGTTAGTCCTGATGAACTTGGCTGCGTGCGACACTTTCAGCATTGCATAGGATTGGGCCTCGACCCACTTTGTAAAATAGTCTATTTCCACCAGGATATACTCATGCCCATTTGAGCCTTTCGGTGTAACTACCCCAATAACATCAATTCCCCAGACTGAAAAAGGCCATGGTGAAATCATGTTGTACAGCTTCGACGGTGGAACATTCATTCGAATTGCATGGATTTGGCATTTGTGGCATCGCCGAACAAAACCAGTACAATCCTCCTCCATGGTTGACCAGTAGTAGCCCTGCCTGAGAATCTTCCGGGCTGGCATTACTCCGCTCATGTGCGACCCACACTCCCCTCCGTGGATGGCCTCCATTAGGTGCTTCGATTCTTCTGCATCAACACACAGCTTGTGTATTCCCAGATGGCCTTGTTTGTACAACTTACCCCCGTAGACGATAAACTGAGCAGCCATTCGCCGTATTGCCCTTTTGTCTTTGGCATTTTCCCCTAGTGGACAAGCCTACTTTTCCAAGAAGTTACAGACATCATGATACCGGGGGTTTTGATCTTGTACTTCATCTATTGCGGCGATTAACTAGTAGACCGGCACATACCTCTATTCAATAATGATCGGACGCATCCGGACTCCCAAAGGGATGTCTATCATAGAAGATAGAGTTGATAAGGCGTCAGTGAACCTGTTGTTCTCTCTTAACAGATGCGTGAAGGTTAGCTTTTCAAACCAAGGAATTAGAATATCCAGGGTTTGGTGATAGATTTTCATCCTTTCTTCTTTAACCTTCTAGTCTCTATTTGCTTGAGACACAACCAGGTTCTAGTCCCCAATGACGTCCAACCTTTTTGCCCCTAGTTCTAGGGCGGCTTTTAAGCCAGCGATACATGCCACGTATTCTACCTCATTGTTAGATACTTTAAATCGGAGTTTGAAGGCTAAAGGTATATGGGAATTGTCGGGTGCTATCAGCAACACCCCTATCCCATAACCATACTGATTAGACGCTTCATCAAAGAACATGGTCCAAATCTCTTCCTCAACCTACAAAATAGCCTCATCTGGGAATAACTATTCTACTGCCTCGTCCCCTTCCACTGGGTGATCTGCCAGGAACTCAGCTACTGCTCTCCCCTTGACTTACTTGCGCGTCACATATTTCAGATCAAATTCGGAGAGAAGAAGCAGCCAATGAGCTAGCCTACCTGTAAGTGCTGATTTCTCAAAGAGATATTTGACGGGATCTAATCTTGAAACCAGAATTACGGAGTGAGCTAACAGGTTGTGCCTCAACTTCCTGGTAGCCCATACCAAGGCTAAGCAAGCATTCTTTAATGCGGTGTAACTGGTTTCATATTCCAACATCTTCTTGCTCAGGTAATAGATGGCTTTCTCTACCCTATCCTCAGATTCCTGTGCAAGCAAGTAGCCTATAGTTGTGTCGGTAATTGACAGGTACATAATCGACGGCTTCCCTGGCTCTAGCGGTGACAACACGGGTGGGTTCTGGAGGTACTGCTTGATCTGCTCAAAAGCAAATTGGCATCGGTCATCCCATTGAAATTTCTTTCATTTCTTCAGGAGACCAAATAGTGGTTCACAAGTCAAGGTTAATTTTGCAATAAATCGTCTTATGAATTGCACTTTACCCAGAAAGCCTCGCACCTTCGTTTCAGTCCTTGGTGGTGGCATTTCTAGTATGGCCTTGATTTTGGAAGGATCAACCTCGATGTCCCTCTGTGTAATAAAAAACCCCAGCATTTTTCCTGTTGTTACACCAAAAGTGCCTTTCTGTGGATTCAGCGTGGTGAAGGCAGTTTTCTCTTTATCCTCGGGTGCCATCAAAATCTGGTTGTACCCGGAAAATCCATCCATAAAGGAGAGCAACATATGGCCTGAGGTGAAGTTCACCAATTCATCGATGTGCGGTAGAGGAAAGTCGTCCTTCAGACTGGCTTTGTTCAGATCTCTGAAATCTCCACACACCCAAATTCTGCCATCTTTCTTCGGCACCGGAACAATGTTGGCCAACCAAATAGGATACTCAGATACTAGCAAAAACCCTGCATCTATCTGCTTGGTGACCTCCTCCTGAATCTTCAAAGCCCAGTTCGGGCGTATTCTCCGAAGTTTCTGCTTGACGGGTTGGGCCTCGGGGTTAAGAAGGATCCGGTGCTATACAATCTCAAGATCGATTCCAGGCATGTCTTCGTAGGACCACGCGAAAACATCTTTGAAATCTTTTAATAAAGCAACTAAGCACTCATGTTCTTTTAAAGACAATGTGGACCCGATCTGGACCAGACGCGGATCCTTCTCAGTACCCACATTAATTGCAACGATTTCATCAACGAGGGGTTTTACAAACCTCTCTTCCTCTCGATCAATCAAATGTTTCAAAACTAGAGGAATTCTTTCATCGTCGTTTTTATCAAGATTTTGAAAGTCATGATCAATGCAATACACAAGTGGCACAGAGAAGTACTCGAAAACAGCAGTGGTATTATTCTCATTCAAAGCCTCTAGCTCATCCAATTCCTCGGTTACAACTGACTCAAAAGAAAAGGAAAAAGGCGACCTGGACAAAACTATGGTATCCGGGTCATCAACCCCAGGAATATCGGACTCCGACTTAGAAGAACTGGAATCTGATTTTGACTCCACAGACTCTGTGGAATTAGATTCCGACTCACTGCCTGATTCAGAACTGCTGGACAAAAAGCCCTCCTCTAGCTGCCAAATGAGAGAGAGTGCGTTAGATGCATCCAAAATACCACTGGAAGGGTCCACACCTAATTGATCTCCGATCATGGAAACGGTGAAGTCATCTCCCAAGCTCTCCGGTTTTGATCTGAGGATCCGAAATGAGACAAGCTAGTGCTGCTCCTATCTCAAATTCACTGCTGTTGGACTCACCCTCTGTACTCTGTTCAGCCTTAGCAGGTAATTAAGTCTGTTCCTTTGAAGCTTCATCCTCTTGCAGCTGTAGGTTGAAGAAAATCTCAAAGTCGGGCAGACGTTGCTTCTTAGAGTTCAACCATGGCTCAGGAAAATAGCAAAATGGGAAGTCTTCCCCCTCCCGGACAAAGCGGCCGTTCAGAGTTCCCTGAATTGGTCTATGTACAAGCTCATAGTGCCTCCCAGTTTGCTTTGCCTTGGCTCTTCTTACTATTTCCTTTCCTTTTCTCACCCAGTCCTCTTTGGTAGGCGTGTAGCCCAAGCCAAAGACGTGAGGGTTATGTGGCACTTTGGCTAGTGTAGTAACGCCATTCCGGCTGCTCTTTCCTAATCCCATCGCGGGTATATGTTGTAGCTTATTCATGAGGTAGACTGATTGAGCACTGACGTACAACCCCTCATCAATAGCCAAGATATCTTGCACCACCCGGGCCTCAGCCAAGTTAAATCCAGACAGGAAAACATCCTCATCGCTGTGTACAATTTCCAGTACTGGTGTGGTGACCTCAAGTGGAGGATGGATAGATGGATTTCCAAACACAATGGCTACCCCCTTTCCAAGAGGGTACTTCAGCATCTGATGAAGAGTGGAAGAGACAGCTTTTACTTAGTGTAGCCACAGCCGTCCAAGGAGTAAATTAAAAGTGGCTGAAACATCCTGGATGTGAAACTCAATATCCTGTTGCGCTGGACCCACTTGTGTTTTGATCTGAACTGTCCCCATCACCTCTCGACATGTGTTGTCGTAAGCCCGGATCACCTGGGTCATTGGTACAAAATCCGCTGGCTTCAAGCCAATGGCATAGGCCATGCACGATGGACAAACATTGATTGCAGACCCAGTATCAACCAATACAATGGGCACCCACTTCTCTCTGCATTCAACTGAGATGTATAGCGGTTTGTTATGCTCAGAGCCCTCAGGCGGCAATTCCTTATCAGAAAAGGTCAAAGTAGGTAAAGCACCTCCCGGGAAGACAAGTCCCTTTAGTTGTTCAGGAGTTGTGTCGATAGACAGCTTGGCCTTATCCATTGTAGACAAATACAGCTTGCCGGTGCATGCGCGAAGCGATGAGCAACCCCCAGATAGATATATTCGCTTGGATCTTTTTCAACTGCTTTAGTACAGCCTCCTCCTCTAACAGTTTGTTCTTCTATTTTTCAGCCTCTTTGTCTTTTCCGGATTCTTCTAGTTGGTCCAGGTGTGGGGGCTTGAAGTACTGCTCTCTCCTAGTCATGTGATCCACTTCCTCATAATACCAAGTGTCGTCTGGCAGATTCTGACCCCGATCTTCACTGGTATGGACAAGATGCAGGTCATCATCTTCCCACCATATTCCTCCAGCAACTGATAGGCAATTGTCCGGTTTTGTTGTAAGTATTCCCACATCCACATCATAGTCATTCCCCACAGGGCCTTTGGCTTTTCTAGCTTTCTGACTATTCTCAGCTCTTTCCTGGTCAAACCGCTTCAGTGCAGCCTCTTGCTCTGTATCAGCTGTACTAAAACTACTCAATTCCTGAGCAAAATGCTTAGTACCGGTGCTCTTCGGCAACTTTCTCTTGTCATCGACCGTTTCGGCCCTTGTAGCAGTTCCTTCTTCTGGCTGTTCCAGCTTTGGTTGAAATCCCTCATCCACATCAGGCTCATCACTGAGCCACCCTGAATTATCTGCTGACCTGTTCAGATCAAACTAGTTAATTTGCATATCCCCCGAATCCTGCTCATCGAAGAACTGCAGATTGTTGATGTCCTCTTCGAGGTCGGCTAAGTCATCCAATTCCTAGCTTGGCCATCCTCCCGGACTACACTAACCTCCATTCCTGTCGGCAACTCCAGCTCTGGTTTGGCCTGATTGGTTGGCACAATGTAGCGGCACGGCTTGTATTCCTCCTTAGATAAGCCCATGGAGCCCTGAGGCACTGAACTGACATTCCAATTTTCCACCAAGGACACCCTGCCTTCCTTTACCACGGTCACAACCATAGGCTTGGGTTGGGATGTGGACTTGTTTATCATGCACAAATCTGTGCTTTCCGGGATGAACATCGCCAGCTTAGGTAGGTGGGAGGGGGTGACGTATATACTGGGGTCATAAGGGAAGGCCAGTGTTTTTATGAGGTTTACTTGCCTGGGTGCAGGGGCTTGGTTATGTGGTGGGAGAGGATTTGTAGTGACATTGGGCTTTTCAAGAGGCGCTATCACTTTATTGTCAATGAGATCCTGAATCTCATAATGCAATCTGAAGCACTGGTTGGTATCATGACCATGCTGTTGGTGAAAGGCGCAATACTTAGCCGTGTTATGTTTAGGAAGGAGAGGATCGGGCAATGGGCGTTGTTCTAACGGTTTCAGATGCCTTTCTCTGTTGCTTCCGATATGCAACTAGGTCGATTGGTCAAAAGCAGTACCTCGGTAAGACCACCTAATATACCTCTCGCTCCTAACACTGAGAAGTGAAAGGAGGATCAAACGGTACAACGGTAGTCCAGATCCAAGGGTTGTGTTCCCTTCCTGGCAGAGCCCGCAACCGGTTGACCTTTTGGCAAGCTTTTCCAAACAAGCCTTCGGTAAACCATTCAGGAATAGCAGATGGCAAACACTATGACTTAAGCACACCAATGAAAATGTATATGCAAAGAAACACATAATTGTAGATAAAACAACAAATCATGAGTTCGAGTCAAGTTCTCTAAGTCCCCAGCAGAGTCGCCAGAAACTGTGGACTCGCCTCTTTCCATGCCCCGCTTGTCGGAAAGGGTTTGAAAAGAAAGGCCTCACAATTCGGACTCCCGCGGTTCTGAATCTAGTCTCATAAAGTGCAATGTGAAACTGATAAACAGTAAGAGTCCAAATCCAGCAAATTTTTTGAAAAATTGATTTTAAATCAAATAATGCCAAAATTGGATTGCTTTGCCCAATATAGAGTCGCCACCTAAATATTTTGTTTTTTGGAAAAATTTAGGAAACCCTGACTCGTGCCAAAGGCCACAAATCCGTCATTACCAAAGTTGCCTCGGCTCGGGAACTTGGGTACGCGGGGGGAAGGTCATGAAATGAGCAACCCCGCTCGCCCGATCATAGATCGGGCTTTACTAATCATGATATGTTCTTTTATAAACATTATGTGTTTTTGTTGATTATTAGACTAGCTTTACTATGTGATGCACACAAGCAAGTATATACTACTCGCAAGACTTGGAACAATTCAACTCACGTTTGTTTGCGAAAAATGGTTTGAAGTTGCCACCCTCAAGTGGGCTTAAAGATGTGGATTTGCACCAAATATAGTGGGCTTAAAACATGATTTTGCCACAACAAAGTGGGCTTAAAACGCACATTCGTTGAATCGTTCCAATTCAAACAACAAGCCTTTATCAACAATTATTCATGCACTTTAGCATTTAAGCACATAGCCTCATGGCAAGCGTGCGAAACATGGCAACATCAACACGCATGCGATATGCTAAAGCATAAAAGCTTACCGAGTACTCCAAGCCAAAACAAAAACTATTTAGAATGATGCTTGATCCTAACTATACAAGATGCCCAATGCAACACATGCAATAATGCAACTAAATAGGCTCAGCTACTTAATCATGGTATATGATTCAATTTGAACAACATGCGATTTAAACACGTATTCAACGAAGTATATTGAAATTGCAATGCAGTTTGAATGATGCGCTGAGCCTCGGTGCATGCAATACAAATGAATGGATGCAAACATGCGACATGCTAATAGAAACATGATCCCTAATCTAACCATCGAAAGTAATTAAATAAAAGGGAGAAAGACGTGGGGTTGGAAAACATACACATACGCACGTACACTTATTACAACATTATGCCCTCACGAAGGGGGGTCCGAATGAAGCTAATCTAAGCTAAGCTAACTAAACTAATTAGACTAATTATTACAAATCAATCGAATAACTAGCAAACTAATTACTAATTATTACAACACTTTAATAAACTAGTAAACTAATTAATTAAAACAAATACACACTAACTAATCATGCAAAGCATCAAACTATTCTACTATTGCTCTGATTCAGGAAGTGGAAGAAAGTCCTCCGTTTTGCTTTTGAGAGGCTCTGTTTGCAGGGTTGAGCATTCTCCAGAAACTTTCTACTCCAACTTACCAAATCTCTATTGAGGATCACACTAGTGGCCTGCCAGCCATAGGAGGTTGCTGCCAGCCCCCTGCTGGCCAAAAGGATGCCTTGTTGGCCAGAAATGAGGCATTGCCGGCAATGGATGGAGCACTGCTAGCCACTGATGCTCTAAGTCACCATACTGCAACAGAGCACAAACAGAGCAAAATGAAGGTTTTTCTAGGGGTTTGTTTGTACTGTACCCCTCCTTATCATCTCAAAATCTCAAAGGAGTGGCACACGTGGATCCAAAACCACCAATCAAGCAATTTCATTGCATGATGGCCAAAGATCCAAGTTGTACAATTTCAATAAATGCATAAATATGACTCAAAGGACCACCACCCTATCATGCATGGTCATGGGCAATGGAAACCAAGGAAAATGGCACATTTCATCACTATTGAGTATGAAATGTCCCATTTGTCTTGTGTTCAAACTAACGTCTGGTTTGAACACATGCAATGCAACACAAAAGATGCTTATCTTGCCTCTTTTACTTGTTCATTTTATTTACTCATTTTACATTACCAATTCATCCTTTAATTGATTAAGTCCAAAGTGAGTGTCCTCTAATGGAAAGATGGTTCAAACCACAAGATGCTTTGGGCATGACAGAGGTATTACACTATTGGTAATGAACCCCCTAAGGGATTAAACCATTAGGTGCAACACCTCAATTTTACACTTAGGCAAACAAGTGGCTTAAGACCACTTTCAAAGCAAACAAAAGAGTGAAGAATGAAGGGAGGTTGCAGAGGTTAAAATGATGAAATGAAGTGCAAAACAACATTAAAACATGTTTTCAACTCAAAACAATGATGATCAAAGCTTCAAAACACTAAGGTAGTGAAGGAAATTGCACCACAACTATACAAAACAAAGCTCAAATGACCCAAGCAGCTCCAAATAGAGCTAAAGCAGGTCAAAACAGAGGCCAAAACATGCTGGACTTAAGCTAGAAAAACATGCTAACATAGGAAGCTAACTAGGCATGAAAGCTAGACGCAAGGAGGGGAGGCTAACCCCTTCAATTTTGGACGTCAAAACATGTTTTCTACCACTGAAAATAATCTGAAATTCAGTGGTTTAAAGACCAAAAAAAGTTGATTTGAAAGTCTTGAAAGATGGCACAAAAGCGTAACAAGCAAAGAAACAAAAGGGTGAACCACTCCTAACTCAAAATAAGCCTCAAACCATCATTTTTAAACCATAAACAAAAGGGTGAACCACCCCTAACTCAAAGGCGGTGTTTGGCAACAATTTTTTTTGGGTTTTTTTTTTTTTTTTGATTTTTTTCACTAAAAGAAATTTTTTTTGCAAAACCAAAAAAAACAAATCCAAACAAAATATCACATCAAACCCCATAATCATTTCACTTTTTCTCTCACAAACATCACATCCAACCACAAAAAACCCAACTATCTTCCCAAACACAAAATTTTTTTTCTCCAAAAATATCCTACAACTAAAAAAACCAATATAAAAACCCACTTCCCAAACACCCACAAAATAAGCATCAAACCATCAATTTTAAACCATAAAAAATAGAGTTTTTGGAGTTCAAAACCAGCTCAAAAACAGTATGTAAAGATGGCAAAACAAGTATTTGAAGCAAGCTTAAAAAATACTAGTGCTTTATCTCTTGAAGACAAGATGCAATTTAGAGCAACAAAACAAGCTAAATCAAGCCAACATCTTCTTCCAGAGTTCAAAGAGGGCCTCAAGTAACCTCAACTCAATGGTGGTCAAGTTTGATCAAGGGTTCATGTGCAAAAGTGTAAAGAAACTAGGCTTTAAGGCACAAAAGTGTAAGAGAGAGAGAGAGATTTTTTGTCTTCAAATTTTTCTAACCCCCCTACCTGCAAGAGAGGGGTCATATATATAGAAGATGCAAATTCCCTTCACAAAGATCCAGCCACACACGTGTTAGAAGATGCATGAACCTGTGCTTACAGCTGGCACAAAATATCACAAAATATCTGCTGGAAACGCTGTTGGCCGGCAAGCACATCAATGGCCGGTAAGCCAAAAGCCATGGCCTGCAGCCTTCAAGGATGGCCAACAAGCCATCAACAACCTTATGCTAAAAAGATCTAAGCATGGTCGAAAGATGAAGCAAAAAGGATGCAGGGTTTGGAAAACTTAAACCTGGTGTCGTTCTGCCTCGGACTTCGAGCGTTCAGTGAGAAATCAGACTCGCCATTGGATGTACCTGCAAGAACATCCAAATCTTAAAGGGCCGTCAAAAATGGGTTGTCTACAGTTGGATAGGGCCTTAATGTCTTAATCTAATATGGCTGCTCGTAACCGGTTTTCAAAATGAAAGGGAAAGAGATAGGGCTCCAATGTAAATAAAGGATCAACATCTTCATTGAACAAAAAGCCAAATTTGGGAACATCAAGTACTTCCAGTTCTACTTGTGATTCAACATCAACTTGCCCAAAGTGTGAAAAGAAATGTTGAGGGGTCTATTACCAAACAACATGGGCTTGTTTTAAGTACAGGACGACGGGTCATTTGGTGAAGAATTGTCCCCAAAATGAACAACAAAATGTTAATAAGCCAACCGCTAGTTCATCTGGCTCAACCCCAGTGTCGAAGTCTGCTGCAAAACCTGCCACTACAAGAGACAATGTCAGACAAGGGAGACTTTTTGAGCTTATCCTAGGAGATACCAGAATACTGAAGCCGTTGTCTCAAGTACACTCTCTATTTGTGGCCAACATGCCTATGTGTTAATTGATTCGAGTTCCACTCATTCTTTTGTTTCAAAAGCATTTGCTAGTAATTTGAATAGACCATCAGAACCATTGGATTATATGTTATGTGTTTCTTTACCATCTGGAGGATCTATGTTATGTACATCTATGTACCCTACATATGAGATTCAAATTGGTGATGTTACATTGTATGCTAATCTAATGCCTCTTGATATGGATAATTTCCATATAATTTTGGGAATGGATTGGTCAACTAAATGTCATGCAACTATTGATTGTGTATCTAAACAAGTTGTCTTCCAACCTCTGGGACAAAATGAATTTTCTTTTGAGGGACATGGGTTAGTTCCTCCACCTTATTTGATATTAGTCACGAAAGCTTACAAGTTACTTAACAAAGTTGTCAAGGTTATTTGTGCAGTATTCTGAATGTACAGACAACGGATGAAAGTGTTGACAATATTCCAATAGTCAGAAAGTTTCTAGATGTTTTTCTAGAAGATTTGCCAGGGGGACTTCGTAAATCGTGAGTTTGAATTTATAATTGATGTTGTGCCGGGTACTCAACCAATTTCAAGGGCTCCCTACGGAATGTCAACAGCAGAAATGAAAGAATTGAAAGTATAGTTGCAAGAATTGCTTGACAAAGGATTTATTCGATCTAGTATATCGCCATGAGGCGCACTGGTTCTTTTTGTGAAAAAGAAATATGGGACACTCTGGTTGTGT
Organism: Camellia japonica; assembly: GCA_030407325.1. NCBI lineage: Eukaryota > Viridiplantae > Streptophyta > Magnoliopsida > Ericales > Theaceae > Camellia > Camellia japonica. The sequence goes on from JAPPVO010002864.1 coordinate 97,645, forward strand.
ATTGATTATCAGGAACTTAATAAGATAACTGTAAAGAACAAATACCTTTTACCTCGAATTGATGATTTGTTTGATCAGTTACAGGGAGCACATGTGTTTTCAAAAATTGATTTGAGATCCGGGTATCATCAACTAAAAGTCAAAGCTGAAGATGTTGAGAAAATCGCCTTTTGAACCAGGTACGAGCATTACGAGTTTTTAGTCATGCCATTTGGATTTATGAATGCACCAACATCTATTATGGATTTAATGAATCGAATTTTCTAACCTTACTTGGATGAGTTTATGGTTGTATTTATTGATGATATTCTAATTTATTCGAAAAGCAAGGAGAAACATGAACAACACTTGAGAACAATTCTACAAATACTAAGGGATAAGACGTTATATGCTAAATTGAAGAAATGTGAGTTTTGGTTGAATGAAGTTGTACTTTTGGGACATGTAATTAATAAGGATGGTGTTTCAGATGATCCACAGAAGATAGAAGCTATTTTGAATTGGCCTACACTAACTAATGTGATATAAGTGCATAGTTTTGTGTGTTTAGCAGGCTATGATTGAAGATTTGTCAAGGATTTCTCCAAAATCGCAGTGCCGCTTACCCAATTAACTCATAAGGGTGTACCATTTGAATGGACAGAACAAAGGAATCTGCTTTCCAAGAATTGAAAACGAGGCTAACTACAGCACCGGTCCTTACATTGCCATCAGGTACAGAAGGGTTTGTTATTTATAGTGATGCATCTTACAAAGGATTGTGTTGTGTTCTTATGCAGAATGGAAAAGTGGTTGCATATGCATCTCGACAGCTAAAGCCTCATGAAAGAACTATCTGACTCATGACTTGGAATTAGCTGCCGTTGTTTTTGCATTGAAGATATGACGTCATTATCTTTATGGAGCAATATGTGAAGTCTACACCGACCACAAGAGCTTAAGGTATTTATTTACTCAAAAGGAGTTGAACATGTGACAAAGGAGGTAGTTGGAGTTAATTAAAGATTATGAACTGCAGATTCATTATCATCCAGGCAAAGCCAATACTGTAGCTGATGCTCTTAGCAGGAAATCGATGGGGAATTTAGCATGTTTGCTTACAAGACAAAAACAATTGTTAGATGATTTGGAAAGATTGGAAGTAGAAATTGTACTACGTGAACAAGGCGGAGTGTTAGCCGTAATTTCAGTACAACTAGCTATCATTGAAGAAATCAAACAAAGGCAAAAGGAGGGCAACTTTTTCAAGAAGATATGTGATGAAATGGAATCGAAACCAAGATCGAGATTTGCTTTTGAAGATTAAGTATTGAAATTTCAAGGAAGATTGTGTATTCCAGATATTCTGGAAATTAAAAGAAGAGTCATGGAGGAAGCTCACAAGTCCAAGTTCGCAATGCATCTAGGAAATACCAAAATGTATCAAGATCTCAAGTAAGCTTTTTGGTGGCTTAACATGAAGAAAGACATTACAAGATTCATTTTCAATTGCCTTCAATGTCAACAAGTTAAAGCAGAGCATAAAAAATGAGCAAGATTACTTCAGTCTCTTCCTATTCCAGATTGGAAATGGGAGCAAATTACCATGGATTTCATCACCAGATTACCTTCAACACCTCGAGGTATGAATTCTATTTGGATAATTGTGGATAGGTTGACTAAATGTGCTCATTTTCTGCCTGTGAGATCTTTTTATAATGTGGATAGACTTGTTACTATATATATAAATGAGATTGTTCGATTGCATGGTGTTTCGGTTTCTATTGTGTCAAATAGATATCCTAAATTTGTGTCGAGGTTTTGGCAAAGTTTACAGAAAGTAATGGGAATGGAGTTGAGGTTTAGTACCATTTTTCATCCACAAACTGATGGGCAATCGGAAAGGACTATACAAACTTTAGACGATATGCCCCGAATGTGTGTTTTTGATTTCCAAGGAAGTTAGAAAACTTATTTACCTTTGGCAAAATTTGCTCACAACAATAGTTTCCACACTAGTATTGGCATAGCACCATATGAAGCTTTGTATGGAAGAAAACGTAGATCTCTAGTTTGTTGGATGGAAGTTGGGGATAAAGCTTTACTTGGGCCATAAATTGTGCAGCTTACAATCGCAAAAATCAAGATCATTCAGCAAAGGTTGAAAATTGCTCAAAGTCGTTAGAAAACCTATGCTGAAAAAAGAAGAAGGGATTTAGAATATGAAGTTTGCAATCATGTGTTATCAAAGTGACACTGATGAAAGGGAAAACAAGATTTGGGAAAAAGAGTAAATTGTCACCTCAGTACATACGGTCGTTTCAGATTTTGGAAAGATTGGGTCTAGTTGCATATCGAATAGCTTTACCTCTGGGGATGAAGCAAATGCATAATGTGTTCCATGTATCGATGTTGCGAGGCTACCTTCGAGATCCTTTTCATGTTATCAATTATCATCGGATAGCACTTGATGATAATATGGAGTATGAGGAGAAGCCAATTCAAATATCAACCGGCAAGTCAAACAATTAAGAAACAAATCAACTCCTATGGTGAAGGTTGAATGGAAAGACCATTATGGGAAAGAAGCCACTTGGGAAAGGGAAGATAAGATAAGACAACGACATCCGAAACTATTTTCAACTCGAGGTAACACAAGTTTGGAGGACAAAACTTTTTAGGGGGGGGGGGTGAGATTATAATAACCCAACCATGCATATCATGTTGCATCTATTTTATTGTAGGAAATTTTGATTTTGACATTAATATTTGCTGTGATTTGCATGTGCGTGAATTATCCGTTAAGTGTTATGTTTCAAATCAGAAATTGAATGTCTATATGATGTAGAAATCTTTAATTGACGAGCTTAATCAACTTAATTAAATATTTAGAGCCATATGAGGGTTTAATTAAAATTTTGATTCAGATTAATATAAATTAAAAATAATTGATTAAGTTTAAATTGAGATTAAGTTAAATAATTAGATTAGGTTCTAATCATGATTAATTAAGTCTAATTAGTAATTAACCTAAATTAATTCAATTAAGTGGTAAAAGATGTATATAGAAGACAATTCTAGAGTTAGGAAGATGACTTAAAAACTTGTGCTGGAGGAAGAAAGAAAAACAAAGAAAAAGAGAACTCGAGGAAGATGACTCAGGGGTTTGAAGAAGAAAGGCTTAGGAATTGAAGAATTTGAAGGAAAACTGAAGAATTCAAGCTTAAGGTATGAAATTCAAACCAAAATCTTGTAATAACTCATTTATTGCTTGACTTCAAGAAGTAATTAGAAGATTGATCTTATAATTTGATAGAAATTGGGTTTTGAATGTTTAATTGAGCTAGGGTGAAGAATATGAGTACTAATTCTTTAAATTTGTTAATTTTGAGTTCAATTCTGTGAAATATACATTAATTGAGTCTTATAACTTACATGCAACAAGATTGTTTGAAGATTTGATCCATGTAATTGAGTTTATGAATGATTTTGAAGACAAGTTTTGAAATTTATGAGTTCATCGAATATGAAAGTTTGATTTCGAAATTAAAGGAAGTTTTCATTCAGTTGAATTGGAGATTGATCATATTTCATGTATAATTTCATGTTTTGATGGTGTATTGCATAAGATTTGGGCATAGAAATGAGTTTCAAAGGTTTACACTTAAACAAAATCTCGATCTCCTCAAGTTGGCCTAGAACCACACGTGCGGCTGTGAGTTCTGTACATGCGGTCATCAAGCCAAAATAGAGTTGAGGCTACTACTTTAATTGCACATGTGGCGCCATCCGCGCATGTGGTTGTAGACGTCCCCGAACGTCCCGGAAAAATCCCGTTTTGTTCATTGGGCTTACTACAGTTCGGACTCAAATGTCACGGTTCTGAATCTAATCTTACAAAGTGCAATGCGAGATTGATAAATCATCAAAGAGTCCAAATTCGACAAATCGTTTTTGAAAACAGATTTTTTGAAAGAAGTGCCTAACATGGACTGCTTTGCCAGATACAGAGTCGCCACCTAAATATTTATTTTGGGAGAATTTAGGAAACCCTGACTCGTTGCCTAAGGCCACGTGTCCGTCATCACTAAAGTTGCCTCGGCTCGGGAACTTGGGTACGATTGGGGAAGGTCACTTCGTGAGCACCCCCGCTCGCCTGATCAAAGATCAACCTATACTAACCATGATATCGAGTTTTGAAAACAATATGAGCTCTTATTCTGGTTATTAGCCTAGAATTACTATGTGATGCGCACATCATACAAGTATAGACTGGATTGCCTGAGTTGGAACAAAACATTTCATGTTTGTTTTTGAAAGCGGTTTGCTACTCGCAAGTAGGCTAAAATGTGGATTTTGCCACCCTCAAGTGGGCTTAGAAAACATGGTGATTTGCCACTATCTAGTGGGCTTAAAACTCTCAATTGGTGAATTGTTCCAATTCAAATAACCGAACCTTCACCCACAGGCATTCAGGCAGTTATATTACATAAGCACTTAGCCTCATGGTAAGCATGCTATCATGGCAGTCACTCACACGCATGCAAGGATGCTAAAGCATAAACACTCACCGAGTACTCCAAGCCAAAACAGAAACTAGTTAGTAATCAATGCATGATCCTAGTTCATGTTAAGATGACTAATGCAACACATGCAAGATGCAACTAAGATAGGCTCGGCTATTCTAAACATGGCATATGAAATGCAACAGATAACATGTATTCAACTTTAGAATGAAAATACAATGCAGTTAGTATGATGCGCCGAGCCCGGTGCATGCAAGACAGATGAATGGATGCAAACATGAGAGCATATGTAAGCTAATTGAAACGTGCCCTAAACTAACCATCATAAGCTGGTAAATAAAAGGGAGAAAGACGTGGGGTTGGAAGACATACATCACACGCACGCACACTTATTACAAAATTGCCCTCCTCGAAGGATCTGAATAAATAATTACAGACTGAATAAATAATTAACTACTCTAGCTAATTAAATATTACAAAACCCTAAATTAATTGACAAATTAGTTACAAAGGGAGGCCGCTGCAGCCTTGTCTCGGAATGCTTGGATGATGTATGCTCGATTCGCCTCGCTTGGAAACCCGTCGCCATGCCACTGTTGCCTCTGTTTGCACTGTTTTGCACCTTTGAGAACTGTGAAAATACCTGTGATGCTTCTGGAACACTTCCATAGCACTGTGGGATGTCACCGGCCATAATGCAAGTCCACTGACCACTGGAATACAGTTATCGACCAAAAGTGGGACTACCGGCTAGACTTTGGTAGTCGGCCGGCACTAAAAGTGGCCGACCGGCCATTTCTTCCTACAGAGCACTGGTTGTGCTGCAGCAGAGGACAGACAGTGCATGGCAAAGCATTTTCAAAACAATGTGTGCATAGCCACTCTCCCTATCATGTAATGAACTCAAGGGAGTATGCCCTCGGTCCTCGGGCCACCAATCACGCATTTCGATGCATGATGGCTAAAGGTACCAAGTTTGCAAATCAATGTAAATGAATGCAACAAAACAAATGAATGCCACACACTCTATGATGTTGAGATCAAGAGTGTCGGCGACTGAGGATTGAGATGTGTTTCGTCACTTTAAGTACGAACGCACCTCATGTTTGGTTTGACACCCCAAACCAAACATAATGCAATGCATGTATGCGATATGGCTCAAATATGCAATATGGCTCAAGTATGCAAAATGAGGCTAAGTTAGCAAATCATGCCAAATGCAATGCAACCTACACATGCAAATGTACAATGTGCTAAGCATGCAAGACGTAATGCAATGCGATCTAACATGTAAGCTAAGCTAATGTAACAAGAACATGCAAACATGATATAATGCAAGCATATAACGAGATGCAACATGAAGCAACATACCAAACATGCAACTATGTACAAAGATGGACTTAAACCGAAATGGGAAGACCTCAGCCAATCCCAAAACAGTGGCCAAAGTGCAATGGAAATGATGGGTAAAATGTGTACACAAACAAGCATACCAATGGGCCTATCACCTAAGCATGGGAGGGGCAACTTTCAAGGACACTTAAAAGATGACAAACATGGACATTAGACAATCATGTTAAACTCTGAAAAACATGCAAGAGGATGATGCCAAGCCACTCAAATGATGCAAGTAAGGCACACAAAGAAGCCCAAAACATGAGACTAACCAAGGGGCTCAAGCCATGACCATATGAGGCAAGTTCCAAAGGGGGAAGGGGACCAAAATCAGAGGTCAAGCATGACCAAATAACCCCCAAAACCTACTGATATGGCAGCTAAATAATCTAAACATGGAGGCATGCAAAATGACCTAAACATGGAGCATAAGACAACAATTCTTCAAAGCATTGAAAGGGTAGCGAATGCAAGCATACGAGCATGAAGCATGGACTGAAATATGATCTCAGGTGATGCCAAATCATGAGAAAGGTCAAAGCAATGCATGCTAATGACTCACACACCCGAGGCTAACAAACTAGAATGCATGGTGGCTATACAAAGTGATGTAAGCACGACCAAAAGGACACCAAATAGACCTTAAGCATGGCAAAACAGAGCTAAAATGTTCTTGGAACCAAACCAAAATCATGTTAAAATGCCACCTTACAACATGATGCATGTTAGGCCAAAACATGGGATTACAAGACAAGCATATGATGCATACAAGAGGCCATTGAACCAACTTAAAACAGAGGTATAACATGACAAAATACCACTAAATACCCACTGAGATGGAGCCAAAATCGACTCAGCATGCATGCTACCTTTATGAGCCAACAACACAAGCAAAGGAGACACAAAGGGAGAGGGGTGTCCCTCCCCTATACAAGACCTCAAAACCACTTCACCACCACTGAAAATCCTTTGGATTTCAGTGGTGAGAAGGCCAATACATGAAAGTTCCAAAGCTCAACAAAGAAGGCACAAAAAGAGGGGGAGGACGACCCTCAACACCAAAATGACCTTAAACAAACATCTTAAGCATGAAAATACAGAACTTTTATCAGTTATACACTAAGCTCAAAACAACATGCAAGATAGGTTAAAAGCTAATGCAAAAATGGGGAATATAAAGCAATAGTGCTCACCCTTGAAGAACACTTCAAGAACAGCAACTCCAGCCCCCTCCTTCTGATCAAAACCAACTCAAAACATCAAGAACAAACTCTCAACACCTCAATAACCTAGGTATAGTGTAACACTAGGTGCTTTAGTGCAAAAATAAGAACACAACACACTTTTGAACACTTTTCCACCCACAAATGTAGAGAGAGAGAGGAAGATATAGAGAGGGAGTGATATATGTGATATATATCTCTGATTTGCTCAACCCCTCTAAAGGAGAAGGGAGGCCCTCTTTTATAGAACAAAACAAGGGCCTAAGCTTCTTGGAGAAGCTAAGACAAAGGGGTCAAGCTTCCTCAAGAAGCTTAGAACAAAGGTTCGAGCTTCTTGGGGAAGCTAAGACAAAGGTTCAAGCTTCTTGAGCAAGCTAGAGCAAAGGGTTCAAGCTTCCTCATGAAGCTAGAGCAAAAAGGGTGCAAATCCTCCATACACGTGTATGGAAGACAGGTCTGTGTGCTCCAGCTGGCACAGCTGGCATGCACAATGCCTAAAAAAGGCAAAAAAGAAGCCCCAGCCAGAAAATATGGCCGACTGACCAAACAAATGGTCGGCCGACCAAAAACAATGCCGACCGGCCATCACCAATGGACGGTAGCAACAAAACAGGGCCGGTGGCCTCAAGCCAAGGCCGGTGAGGTGTGGGGATGACCAAAAAGCCATTCTCTGCCCTCAGAAGCAAAAACAAACAAGTTCTTGGTCCACAACCAAGCACAAAATAGGTAGGTTAAGAGATCCTGAGGCAAGGCGCGCGGCCAAGACCTCCGGGAACTCAAAACGAACACGAACATGGGTGATCATCGAGTGTTCAAACGATGACGTCCAAGTCTTGAGGGCGGTCAAAAATGGGGTGTCTACAGTGGCTGGTAGCTTTTGTACGTGCGAAAAATAGGGGAGTGTGATTTGACTCTCTTTTGATCGATTTCGCCTTCTGAACACTATTTTAAACTCATTTAGACCCACCAGAAAATTAAAAGGCACTTAGAAACACATTTGAATTAATCTGAATAAGTGAAGAAATGTATAAGTGAATAAATGTTTTCGTTTTATCGAATTCGTATGATGTGTTATGTAGGTCGTTTGCTCGAGGGGACTTCATAGAATTAAACTCACTGTGAGTAATAATTTTGCAACGATATGTTCTAAATATTTATTTTGAAACAACATGAAATGTTATGTTTTTTTTGAAATTATGTTTTGCTCTAATTGAATGAGTTTCCCATTTGTAGATTTTTGTGACAATCTTCAATGAAATCTTTATGAATGGCATGATAGACCTGAGGTCGTTCTGTTTATTTATGATATGATTGGACCTGAGGTCGTTCTGTATAAATTGGACCAAAGGTCGTTATGATATGATTGGAATAGAGGTTGTTCTATTAAACTTGGACCTGTGGTTGTTTCGCTTTATATTGGACCCGAGATTGTTCCGTCAAATTGATATATGATCAATGCTATTAGATGATTTATTTTCGAAAGATATGTTAACTATGATAAGTTGTTTTCTAAATTCAGACTCATTTAATAACTCCTTTACTTTATTATTACTCATTGGGCTTCACTCACCCCCTTGTCCTGTATGTATGTAGGTGATCAAAGAGGAGATCAACCGTAAAGTCAGCTTGAGGAGTTAGTTTTTGTGAACCTGTGATGTCATGTCTCCGAGTTGAGGCTTTTGTATTTTCTTGTTAAGTTTTTGTTTTTACAAGTTAAGTTTTGGATGTTTGAACTTAACTTATGAAGATTATCTAATGTATATATATTCTATGCATGGGTTTAATGTTTTGAATGAGAAATGTTTTACCTTTATCACTTACGCACTGCTTAATGGACTTTAATTGCTGTCTGTTTGCTTTCGCTTTAGGCCCCATTATATTAAATATTTTGTATTCTGTTTGAGGTCGTAGGTAATTATGTGATTACTAGTCGGTTATGATCTAAACCTCTAGGGGTGGGTTCGGGTCATGAGAAAAAGATTCAAGCCTTCAAATATAATCAAAAATGGGACAATTCCTAAGTTCATGAAGTCGAGCGATAAAGACTTGGAATAGAAACTTGTCTTGATAGATTGATAGAAAGGTACAAAGTACGTCTGGCAGCTTGAGGCTTCTAATAGTGCTTGCAGTCAGCAAGTTTTGGAAGTTATGGTAAATGTATGTGAAGAAAGTTTTTTTCCGTGGCGATATAGATCGACATATACATATGGAGCAACCCGACGAGTTTCATACCAAAGCTCATCTAACTTATGTTTGCAAATTATAGAAAGACTTGTGTGGCTTAAAGAAAGCGTTGAGGGCATGGTAATGGCAAAATAACAAAATTTCTAATACAAAATAAGTACTTGATAGCACCAGCAGACTCGAGCCGATTTGTCAAGTCTTTAAAGTGAGAAACTAATTGTAGTGCTAGTAAAGTAAATATTTTTATTTGATTTTAAAAAAAAAGGTATTTTGTAATTGACACATGATTTCCAATGTTATTGAATGAACATTTCCTTAAGGCAAACTATAATAACGAAACTCTAATAACAAAATACTTTTATGTTTTAACTTGAGTAATTTTCATAAGGGCGTTCAAGTCAAAAGTCTAAAATTATACTTTCTTTAGTTAAAGGTCCAAGTGTAAAAATAGTTTGTAAATAAGGATATGCTAAAGTAAAATGACCAAAATACCTATAGATATATACCAATCTCTACCTCTCTTAAATGAAACCATCTGTCTCTATCTCTCCTCCTAATCTAAACCCTAGGTGCGTCATTTCTGCTACTACCGTCAATGCATCCCCTCCGCTTTCGCCTCCATTGTCACTGCCTTTTCTCTGCTACCAACATGCCCATTGTCACCATCCACCGCTGTGTCGCCATCGCTGTTGACTCAGCGACGTGAGTGCCATCCTCCTCTTTTCTCTCTTCATCGGTGATCAACGATGATTAGCCTCCTCCTCTGCCGCACTACCATCCTCTGGCATCGACTCACCATCCTTTAGCAATCAATTCTAGAGAGAGGTGGGTTGTGAGTTGGTTGGTGTGGTGGTGATGTCATCAAATCTATGACGTTTTCCAGATGGGCAGAGTTTGGAGGTTGGAAAAATTGTGGGTCAGATCGGCAGTGACGAGGTAGTGGTGAGGAGGTTGAGATTGACAACAATGAGATTCTGAGCACCGATTCACCACTATCTTAGTCACCTCAGCCTAAGATCCATCAACCATGGAAGCCGATTGGTTGCAAACCAAATCAGATTTAAAGCTTACTTTTGGTTTAAATCCTCATATATATATTTTTTTATTAGCAATCAGATTTGTTGAAGTTCTTGATGTAGTTTAATTGACTTTCTGGATTTCAGCTGAGAATTTTTTGAATATTGTTTAATGTTAATAGTCTAATTGGATGACTTTTTTATGCTCTGTGGTTTTTTAATTGACTGTTTCTGTCTCTTCTGATGATGATGAAAAGAAACTTTCGGTATGTTAAGAAATTCCATCCCAAGGTTTTAAAAAGCGGCCGCAATTGTTACGTAACGCCGTTATATAACGGTTGTGGTAGTTACCGCCACCTGTTACGGCCGCTTTTGCAGTGTGATTGAGATTCACAGGTGTATCAGCCGTAGCGGCTGCTATAGCTGTCGTAACGGTACCGTAACTGCCTGTTACGCACCGTTACGTAACGGTTCCGAATTGCTTCTTTCAAAAAAAAAAAAAAAGTTGAAAATGGGGGAAGAGAGATAGAGAGAGAAGGGGGAAGAGGGAAGATGGAGGAACAAGAGATAGAGAGAGAGAGAATAGGGAAGATGAAGAACATGTTATTGATTTGTTAAAGTTGTAAGACCTATGCTATTATATTCAGCTATTATCACTCAACCATTTTGTTTGTGTGTTTCTATTTATATATTGTTTGAAAATAATAATAATAATAAGTGTGGTCATTATCTATTTGGCTTGATTAATATATATATATATTTAGACTTTTATTTATTCTCTTACTTTTGTCATTATTTATCTTATATATAATAGTTAGTAATTATTTTTTGTAAAATATAAAATCAGTAATTATTAAAATAAAATGTAAAAAACTCAGTTTATAGTGATTTTAAAATATGAAATATATTGGATCAAACTTAAAAATTTATAAAAATTGATCAATATTTATTTTAAAACCCAATAAATATGATCATGGAAAAAAAATGTGCGTATCGGTAAGTTTTTTCAAATTGTGCGAAAAATAAAAAAATTCACGGTTCCGGTTACCACAACCGTTACGCTACGGCCTTTACACCCCGCAACCGCAACCGCACCACCGCCACCGTTACGGCGACTGCAACCGCTTTTCAGAACCTTGTTCCATCCTAAAAATTGATGGAGACCAACCTCTATTTTCTTTTTCTCTCACTTTTTGGTTTTTTTTTTTTTAAAACCTTTTTCTATTTGTTGTTTGTATATTGATAGTTGTGTGTATCTGCAGTAGTCTCTAAGAGGTATTGTATTCTCAGATCTTATCTGTTCAAATTTGTTGTTCTTGTTTACGTAAACCTGAGTATTTATTTTATTTTATTTTTAGTTGTAGTTGTAGTTGTTGTTGATGATGATAAAACTGCTTGTTGTTGTTGTTGTTGATGATGATGGCAATTGCAACAAATAAAAAAAAATTTGTGGTGCAATAGATAAAAAAAGATATGTTCAAAATTTGAACAGATAGTGGCATGGTGTATTTCAATAATAAAGATTTGAATAAATAAAAAAAATAACAAATAGAATTCAAGAAAAAAAATAAATATATAAATAAAATTTAGGGAAAAAAATGAACAGATAGAAAAAAAATTGAATAGATAAACAAAATTTATAAAAAAATTGAACAGATAGACAAAAAATTTCAACAGGTAGATATAAATTTGAATAGATGGAAAAAAATTTGAACAACTAAAAAATATTTTGAATAGATAGAAAAAAATTTAAACAGATAGATATAAATTTGAACATGTAGTCAACGAAAAGTGAAAGAGATAAAAAAATTAAAGGAGTAAAATTGGAAACAAAATGTTCTCCAAGATTTCTCACCAAACTATTTGAGAAAGTGTGGACCTCTTCTTAGATTGGATTTATCATTAATTAACCCTTTGTAGGGGTTCAAAATAAATACTGATTATCAGAACTGAAAAATGTAAAAATCTCCGAGATATTGATTTGTGATTATGTATCAATTTTATATAGTAAATAACAATCCCAATAAAACAATCAAAGACAAATCGGCACAACGATTTAACTTGGAAAAAAATACAATTGGAGCACTTCCAATTATGATAAAAACCACGGGCCAAAGCCACAAAACAATCCACTAAGAAGACAAAAGGAATTACACAAGTGTACCCTCAATTACCTAGCAAATCCACGCCCGAATTGAACCGACCCCTATGTGCCGCTTCCGTTAATGTCTTTACCTCGGAATTGTCTTGCCCAATGTTGAATCCACAACAATGATGTCGAATCCACAACGATGAGGCACTCCGGGATCCACCAAAGCTTCAGGCCCTAGTTCCATGAAATCCACCAAAGAACAACTCTTTCTTTTGTGTTTAAACGAAAACCAGCAAACCCTTGATGATGTTCATATGAAGTTCACGGATCCATTGATCACTCTTAAATCATCAAAGAAACACTCAAAAAGCACCCTTCAATATAAAATACTTTGTATCTTGTTCCTCTTTGAAAATTTGGACAACTTAAACCCTAGAAACAACGAACAACTCACTTTATAGAAAACATGATCGCACTGACTGATCGAGCATAACTTTCATCGTTCGAGCGGTGAAACTTTCTTTCCAGAAGTTCAGCACTCTACAAAAATACTAGATGATCTGTTTCTTCGCTCGAGCGCACAAATGACCGCTTGAGCGGTCAATAGTCAGCAAAGTGGCAAACATGAAAGAAAGATCACAAACTCTTCTGCAAGGCACAATTCGGGTTGGATTCGCATCTTAAAACTCATAGTCTCACTGAAATAAAAGATCGAAAAAAATTACAATTGAAAGGAGTTTTGTCAAATCGAGATTGCCAATAACAAAAACTTAACAATCTCCCCATTTGGAAATTCTGTGACAAAACACACATAACAAATAAAATCCTAATCACCCCAACCCATTATAGGCAACAAAAACAAACTTCTTTCTCAAGGTCAAGATCTGCAAAACAGCTATTAGTGCCACAAGAGTATATGAAAAAACAATAGATCTATGACAAGATTATCTTGAAGCATGAGATAGAAATATGAATAAATGACAATCCTAAGAAACAAAAAACAACACTTTCCTCAAAATTCTCCCCATTTTTGTCATGAATTGACAAAGAAAGCTTAATCAACTAAAGCAAGAGCATAAGCCACACAAACAGAGATAAGATGATGTAAAAATTAATAGCATATAAGAAGTAATAAATAAGCATTGGATAGCAACATGCAAACTAACTAATGCCAATCACCCTTAGCAAACCAATCAATGTAAGCTTATGCCAAAAAAAGCCCTTGTAAAGATAAACCAAACTCCCCCTCACTAAAAGCAACCACAAACACTGAAAGCAATGAACAAGAAGAAAAAAACAAAAAATAATATGGTGGAGCAAGTAAGGAATTTGAGATTTGTACCTCAAAACACACAAGATTATCCAAGATACACAAGTACTTGAAAACACAATGTGCACAACCTCCAGAAGATTCCTCATAAAAGGATGTGATGTAATATGTGAAAAACATAGATCCCATGATAAAAGTGTGTATGTGTGGCTCTTGGAGTTCGACAAATACTAGATTCAAATCCTAGTAGTGATCTGATAGTAGGACCTTCGGCAAGAGAATCTAAACACAACTTAGGAAACTCAAACCACTAGGAATTAAGGGGTATTTGTTGAGTAAATGCATAGGCTCTCACTCAATCAATGAATCAGATTTTTTTTTTCAATTTTTATTTTATTTTATAATTTTCTTTCTTTCTTTTGCACACTCATTAGCGGCTTTCACGCTTAAGAGTATAAAAACCGAACCAGAGAAATATGGATACAATAAGGATAGCCTGGTTAGTGACTCTAAGGTAGCCTTTTCCTCATGCCTTGACTGCAAAGAATTGAGGGGAAAGTTGTGGAGATGCAAAAAGATGGAAGGTCATTAAGAGACTCAACATCACCTATAATGTGCTAGTATAGGTCAATTCCTCTAGAAAAGCAAAAGACACAATGCTAGAAGTCCATAGAGAAATCTGATCACTTATGTAGAAGAGTTCGATATTTGCTAATCCAAGAGTGTGTACAGAATGAGACATATTAATGAAAGTACACACATTCCAAAATGAGTAATGACCACAAAAAGCATACACATATTAACATGTAATGGCTATTCTTATCAATTCCAATATGCACCAAGAACTTCTAAAAAAAGTCAAGCTTGCAAAACCATACTAAGAAAATCTTTTTGGATATTTGTTTATTTTTTTAAACAAAGCAAGACAGAAAACGAACAAGCACACACTAAATGGCCTAAGAATAAAAAACAAACAGAAACTAAAAAACAAAAAGAGAAAAAAACTAAAACGAATAAACAAATTAACACAAGTCAAGTTTTCTCACCCAAACCGCTTTAGTATGAACAAAGTTGTGAGAATTGCGGTTCTTGGGTGGTGACGTTGTGGTTCCCTTCCTCTTCAATGGGAGCCTGTATCGACTTGGTTTCCAACTTCCTATTCTTAGGTCTAGGGAAACACAACCTCTGTTCATGTTTAGTCTCAAGCAAATCAAAATAGCGACCCTTAATCTCATTATGACCAAAGAAGTGTCTCCTACCCCACGAGATATTGGAATTTCTTCCATCTCTATGAGACACTCTCCTATGCAACTCATAACAATAAGGGCAAATATGACCATACATACCACAATGATGACAAATAAAAACAAGGTGTACCTTATTTTCTTTGGCCCTATTAACTCTAGGAAGATTGAGAAGTCTATCCTCATGTTCAATTTTTTGTTCCCCTTTTCCTTGAGTTCCTGTATCATGAGATATAGATGCACTCCATTTTTGCTCTTTGTCATCACAAAAGCCAATGCCACTCTTATCACAACACATTTGTTGAGACCTAATGATATTGTCCAAAGTCTTTGATCCTTTGTTCCAAACTCCAATGGTAGTCATAGCACACTTGAGCTCTTCCTCTTTCTTGATGACTAACTCTTCCAAGGCAACTTGAGACATCTCGAGAGTTTCAATCTTTTCTTCATATGTTGCATAGATTTGTTGTAGCTCATTTCTCTTTGTCTCACGAGTCAAGAGTTTTGCACAAAGAGCTTGTCGATCACTAGAAATCTTGATGGCATCATTCCTAGCCTCGAAAATCTCCTTCTTTAATTTGACATTCTCACTTTCATAGGCTTTGAGTTTGATAGTGAGTTTGTCATTCAATTTAGATAAGTTAAGAGATTCCTTATACAACTTTTCATAAGCTTGCTGAAGCTCTTCATCATCACTCCCTGAGGATTCATCATCAGTGACATTCTCAACCTTCGGATACTCTATTTGTCCTTCAGTTCCAGAAGCCGCCATAAAAGCGAGAAATTATTCACTCCCCTCTTCGCCTTGAGTCTCATCGTCACTTTCATCCTTATTTGACTTTGATTCATCATCCCAAGTGATAGCGAATGTTTTCTTCTTCTGTAAACGATTAGGGCATTCTTAAGCAAAATGACCAAATCCTTGGCATTCATAGCACTGGACTCTTTCAGAGTTCCTTTGTATTTTTCCTTTTTTCTTCTTGGTTGTAGAATCAATTTGAGCTTATCTTTGCCTTTGGATTTATGAGTTGATTCCAAAAGATTAGGATTCTTTTTCATAAAAGACTTTTAAATTATTTTACAAAAGCATCCGTAATCTTGGAATCAATCTCACAATTCTCATCAGAATCCTTTCCAACTCTATGAGCACTACTAAAAGCAATATCATCTTTTTGTTTCTTTTTGAAAGTTGTATGTGCCTTATAGGTTGGGAGATTTTCGACCAAATGATCCAGCTTAAGGTTGTCAACATCTTGAGCCTCCTCAATAACCGTAACTTTTGGTTGGAACTAATCGGGCAAGGACCTCAAAATTTTTCCCACAATCTTGGATTCCGGTATTTTTTCACTTGAATTGAAGCTAGAATTTACAATGTCACTCAACTTTGCATAAAATTCATCAAAGGTCTCATTATTTTTCATAGAAAGGTTTTCGAAACTAGACGTGAGCCTTTGAAGTTTTGAGCGTTTAAGCAAAGGAGTGCCCTCATGAATAGTTTGTAAGATATCCCAAGCCCTTCACGACTTTATAATTGCAAATATAACTAAACTCTTCTGGTATGATGGCGCAAAAGAGAGATTTGATAGCTTTACTGTTCCAACTACTATTTTGGTAATCAATTGTGTCCCACTTATCAATTGGTTTGGGGAAAGTTACTTCATCAATGGTAATAGTCAGTTTGGTCCACCCACACATGACGGATTGCCGAACTTTTTCATCAATAGATTTTAAAAATGCTCTCATCCGAGCTTTCTAAAAAGAATAATTAGATCCATCAAGTAGGGGTGGTCGAACCATAGAATACCCTTCACGAATTGAATCCATTATCACAAATCAAATAAGATCTCGCTTCAATAGTTTTGAAAAAATAAAAATAGGGCGATCCGCTCTGATACCAATTGAAAAATCTAAAAATCCCCGAGATATTGATTTGTGATTATGTATCAGTTTTAAAGATTAAATAACAATCCCAATCAAACAATTAAAGACAAATCGACACAACAATTTAACGTGGAAAAACCATAATTGGAGCACCTCCAATTGTGAAAAAAAACCACGGGTCAAAGCTACAAAACAATCCACTAAGAAGACAAAAGGAATTACATAAGTGTACCCTCAATTACCTAGCGAATCCATGCCCAAATTGAACCGACCCCTATGTGCCTCTTCATCTACCGTTTTCACGTAGGAATTTCCTTGTCCAACGTTGAATCCACAATGATAATGTTGAATCCATGATGATGAGCCACTCCAGAACTCACCAAAGCTTCAAGCCCAAGTTCCACGGAATCCACCAAAGCTTCAGGCCCAAGTGGCAAACATGAAAGAATAAAGATCACAACCTCTTCTGCAAGGCACAATTTGGGTTGGATTTGCATCTAAAAACTTATAGCCTCACTGAAATAAAAGATCGAATAAAATTACAACTGAAAGGAGTTTTATCAAACGTGATTACCAATAACAAAAACATAACAAGAGTAATCGGAGAGGCAAAACTATGTTAATGAGTCAAAAAATCTAGAAAAGTTGGAGGATGAGCAGTTGGGTGAGGGTTGAGCAAGTGGATTAAGAAGAAGAAAATGGCAATGCACAAATGGGCAGCATATCCCCCAAATCCCAATAAGTCTTCCTTTGGCCTTAGGAAATGGAACATATTTATAGGTTTTTCCTTGGTACCAGAGGATACCAAGTGGCTAAATAAGATGAGGACATGTGTCCATAAGGATTACATGGAATATTCTGTCTTGGACCACCAGGCTGAGGTTGCCACATGTCCCTCTGCATATACTATGTACTATATGTTTGGCCCAGATGCCTCAATATGTGCGTACCTCAGCAACTTCCTTTTTGAACCTCAGCAAGTGCACTTGCAATGGTAATACCTGCTACTGCACTTGCCTTCTCAGTTCAGTTTGGCCAAGACATGCATTCTCAGGACTTCATAGCTTGCTATCAGTTATGTTCGTGTTTACCTCAACGACTCCTCCACCCTTAGCCACCTAACCACAAACTCTTTAACTTTCCAAGGCGAAGGTCATAGCTAGGGTTGTGCTTTGTACCATGCCCTTGGTCCTACCTGTGCAACCAAGGCAGATCCATGACCTGGGTAAATGGAGAGGGAGTCCTTTATGTTTGAGCTACCTCACTCCCATCTTCACGGGGTCGTCACAGTATATCGGTATCTCTAGGCTTGCTATCAGCTCCAACTAATAAGCTTTGGAGCCTGCTATTAGAGCCAAGCTAGTGAGATTCGGGGTCTGCTATCAGCCCTAGGCTGGTAATGTTTTGGGGCCTGCTATCAATGCCAAGCATTAGCATTTACTTGTGGAGGGGAAGCCTCTCTCAAAGGCTTCTATCACCTTGGTGGAGTCTTATCTCTGCAAGTTAGTTACGATGGTTATAGTTGCTGCAGCGACTGTTTCCCTTGGCAAGTTCAAATGGTGGCACTGACAAAGTACCTAGTAACTTGACCGTTGCAAGTGTGGCCTCAGCAAGTTAGTTGTTGTAGTTTTCTCTTTCCATGGCAAGTTCGAATGGCAGTGTCGACAATACTAGAAATGGCCGTGTTGAGACAAAATGCCCCAACAACTTGACTACTGCAAGTGTCGCCTCTGCAACTTGACTTAGCCATTTTTCTTCATAGAGCTTGTTTGGACATTTGGTGGGTTGGACCTATTCAGCCCACTGTTGACCCACTTTCCTTGGGCTTTAGCCCATGGTCCTTTAATCATTCTTGCTCACCTAATAGAGGCGACCTTAGCACTTAGGTCCACACTCAATTTCTCTCTTAATTTTTGTCCTTCTACATTTGTCTCCTGTGTGCGTGGAGAACATGTGCCAGTTTCTCACGAATGTATGACGTTAGCCGACAGAACTAGGGCTGTGTCTATTCAGTTAAAGGCGACGCTGACTTTTTACAGGGTCATGATGTTCTGAGGAAGTGTGTCGATAGTAAAGGGTCATGATGGTTCTAGGGAGACGCGTTGGTCCCAACTTCTTGTCCCAACTTCTTGGTTTCTTTATAAATAGGAACCTTTGGGTCCACTGGTCCCCCATTTCTCATCCATGTCCTTCTCTCTCTAGACTTCTTGCCTTTCAAGCTTTCTTTTTCCCCAAGATTTCTCAGTGCTTTCCAAAGTCTTTTTCATTTCTTCATACTTTTCACATGGTAAGTACTAGGTTCTTGGCCCACAAGTCTGTCCCATCACGTGTCGAGTGGAGGAGGGCCCTATACTTTAGGGGGCTCGCTGACCCTTTATAGACGGCCATTGATGTGTTTGCCCTTGATACTTTTGCCTTGGAGGAGCCCATTCTCCCTTTTAGTGAGGCTTGCTTCGAAGACGCTAATATGGTTAATCTTGCCTCTGCATTGCGGTTCCGCGTTGAACGTGGTGACTTCCACCACTCCTACATCTATTACCATACCCACTTCGGTCCCTTAGTCGACTGGTCTTTATGGATGGATGATGTCATTGAAGATGATGCCTTCAAACATCATCTAAGGGCGGTTTGTACTCTCAATGCCATCTTAATTTGGAGGGAACTCTCCATGCACAAGGTGCAAACCAATGCAGCTGTTATTGTTTCCTGTTGGAGCTGAGACACTCACACATTCTCTATTACTTGAGGAGAAGTCACCCCTATCTTTGAGGATGTCTCAATTTTGCTACATTTTAGTACTTGCGAAAACTATGCTTTTGACCCCGCGTCTTTAACGACTGAGGAACAGATCGTTGTCACTGCTCTCCAGAGTGCCTTTTACGAGGCAAGGAATAACGGTTCTTGGTATGACCCCAAGATTGGTGAGTTGCCTTCGGAAAGGCCGAAGAGAGACAAGACCACATACATCTCTTGGTCGAAGCACTTTTTCAAGGATGTCCAGCCAGTGGTTGGCAATGTTACTGAAGAGAATCGTAGTTCTATAGTTAGCCCAGGCTACCGTAACAACTTATATTTGGCCACCTGTGTGAGCTATTTTCTTTCCTTCTTTGTCCTCTCCAGTAATCTTACAAAGAACTTGAACCCCTTGGTCTTTCCCTTGGTAGTCAAGCTTTGCAGTGGATCCCACATTCCTCTGGTTCCCCTCTTCATGGGGAACTTGTATTTTCATCTCAACCTTATTCACTTGAACATGGAGAGGTCTATGGGCTGCAATGACGTATGGAGCTTCGTGTATACTGAGTTTTTGACTACCTTCTTCTATGAGCAGTTCCCTGCCATAGGCCCTATCCCTAAAGAATTTGAGCCCTCTTTCACTGATGAAGTTCTAGATGCGTAGGGTAACCCAGTCCAAGATACAGAAGGGCAAGTGGTTATAAGACAGGTGAATAACTCATTTCCTAGAATTGCTCGGTGGTCTGGCATTAGTTCCAACAGACCATTTGTGGACTATATAGACCATATCGATAAGTGTGTCTTCCGCCCTTTCACTCAAACCTTCACAGGCAATTTCGTGGTCCCTCTCTACTTTTTCAGAGGCTCACAGTGTGGACTGTAATAATTAGTTCTGGGAGACTACTCGAGTGTCAAGTCGTCGCTCGAGCAGTGATTCGAGACACCCAATATCTTGTCTTCTTGCAGGCGAGACCGCTGAAGTGTTCAAGTGGTCGCTTGAGTGGATATGTGAGGCTTCCTATAATTTCACTATAGAACTGCAAAACTTCTGGGTTATTCTGTTTACCACTCGAGCAGTGCGATGTTCTCTCACGCGGTATGTTCGAAATCTCTTTATTGCGCTAGCGATGGAATGTTCACTCGAGCGGTAACCCACTTTTGACTCATTTTCTCTTATTTTTTTCCATCTTTTTCTTCTTCTCACTCCTGCATTCCGAAAACCAAGTGGCCATATAAGATGAGGACATGTGTCCCTAAGAATCACATGGAATATTCTATCTTAGACCACCAGGCTGAGGTCACCACGTGTCTTTGTACATGTACTGTGTTATCTATTTGGCACAGATGCCTCAACATGTGCACTGTACTATCAATTTGGCACATACCTCAACAACTTTGTTTTTGAACCTTAGCAAGTGCACTTGCAGCAGCAATACCTGCTGCTGCACTTGCCTTCTCAGTTTAGTTTGGCCAAGACATATATTCTTAGGACTTCATAGCCTGCTATCAGCCACGTTCATGTTTAACTCAGCTACTCCTCCACCCTTAGCCACCTAACCACAAACTTCCCAACTTCCCACGGTGAAGGCCACAACTAGGGTTGTGCCTTGTATCAAGCCTAAGAGGGCTTCCTCGATCCTGCCTGTGCAACCAAGGCAGATCCATGACTTGGGTAAATGGGGAGGGAGTCTTTTGCGTTCAAGCTACCCTACTCCCATCTTCGCGGGATCGCTGCAGTATATTGGTGTATCTAGGCCTGCTATCAGCTCCAACCAGTAAGTTTTGGGGCCTGCTATTGTAGCTTGCTTTTCGTGCTACTTTCGGATACAATAGCCCTACAGTTCGGACTCCCGTGGTTCTGAATTTGATTCCATAAGTGCAATGTGAAATAGATAAATACAAATGAGTCCAAATCCGACAAATCTTTTGGAAAATCGATTTTGAATCAAAAATGCCAAAAATGGACTGCTTTGCCAGATTATAGAGTCGCTAACTAAATATTTTTGGGAAATTTAGGAAACCCGAGACTCGTGCCAGAGGCCACTTATCCGTCATCACCAAAGTGTCTTAGCTCGGGAGCTTAGGTATGAGAGGGGAAGGTCATGAATTGAGCATCACACTCACGCGATCCAAGATCGGCCTCTACTAATCATGATGTGTTTCTTATTTACATTATATACTCTTGTTTCGGTTATTAGGCTAATTTACTATGTGTTGCACACAAGTATAGACTAATTTGTAAAAATTGGAACACTTTGATTTCATGTATGTTTTGAAAAGTGTTTGAATATGTACCACTGAAAAAAAAAAAAAAAGTGATATCATATATACAGTAATCAAATTATCCCAATTTGAGCAATTAGCCTTCATCCACCGGCATTCAAATAAGTATATAACTTAAGCACTTAGCCTCATGAAAAGTATTCTTGATATGGCAACAATCACACACATGCTATATGCTAAAGCAATAAGTGCTCACCTAGTACTCCAAGGCAAGCCAAACAAAGCAAAAGAATTAGAAAGCATGCATGTTCCTAACTAATGCAACACATGCAATATGCCATTTAAATAGACTCGGCTACTAACATGGCATGTGAATCGATTTGATAGCATGCGGTTTAAGCACGTTTTCAAAGAAGTAATAAATAAGAATGTGAGTTAGAATGATGCGCCGAGCCTAATGCATGCAAAGATAATGAATGCAAATCACGGGAAATGCTAAACGAAATGTGATGCTTTAACTATCCATCATAAGTGGATAAATAAAATGGAAAAGACGTGAGGTTGGAAGACATACACACATTATTACATATTTGCCCTCGCACAAGAGGGTTCGAATGAACGTTCTAGCTAATTACTACGAATTGACTAGCTATTACAAACCAAATGAAAATAAATTAACTATGCTAGCTAATTATTACCATACAAATATTAATAGCTATCTAATTAATCTAATGAATTAGTTACAAAGCAAAATGAACTAACTACTCTCACTAATTAATTAAGTACAACAAAAATTAAATAGCCATTCAAACTAATTAAGTACAAATTTGGAGTTAAATAATTAGTAACAAGTCCACTGCTTTAAGTACAATGTACTACTTATTAACACATAATGTTAACGGGCCCCGAGAGATGAGGGATGGTTCATGTGTGGATGCGGATTTCCACCCAAAAATGCTCTCAGTTTCTCTGCCAGAATGCTTCTTTTGCACAGTCAGAAAATTGCACTGTTTTTTTTACCTCAGCCTCTACTCTATTCTGTTCTGTAGAGAAAAAGGACAATACCTGGCTAAAAAAGGTGGCTGGTCGGCTAGAAAAAGTTGATGGCCATACAGTAAAGGTGGCCGGCTGGCCACTAATGTTTGGAATTGCACTGCTGCAACTAACAAGAAACAGAGCACAAACACAGTATTTTCAGGGGATGTTTGTCGACCATGCCTCTCCTTATCGTCAAACAGGTCAAACGAGGGCTAGGCTTGATTCGCAAGCCTTCAATCGACGCAATTTCATTACGTGATGACTTAAGAACCAAGGGATACAATCTCAATAAATGACAAGGAAAAGGCTCACAAATCTCCTCCTTCTCATGATATTGGTCAAGGGAAGTGATTGACATTGACTCTTGAACCGTTTTTATCACTAACAAGTATGAAATGACCCAAGACTCAATGGGGTCAATTAACGTTCGATTAAACCCCGAACCATTTTATTATCTTGCTAGTCTAATTTGATTACCTCTTTTAATTACCTTTCCATTCATTAGTCATTTTAGTCCAATAATGAAGATTAAGTTCACTAATAAAGGGAAGTGTCAAACAAAGGATTGTTTTAGGCATGAGAGAGATGTCATGCCTTTGGTAATGAACCTTCGAAGAGATTAAACCATTAAGCACAAGGATCTCTATCTCAAGCTTAAACAATACCCATTTGAAACAACTCTCAAAGCAAAGGAAAAGCCAAGCAAAGAGGGAGGTTGCAGAGGTAATTAGAGATGAAAACAAGTATGGAAAGCACTAAATAAATGCCATCAACTCAAATAGGTTAGTGTCTAATGCCTAGAACACCAAACCCATGAGGACCATTACACTAGAAGCATGCTATACAAAACATAAATGAAACTAACAACCTAAAACAATCCTAAAATAGTCAAAAATAGGACTGAAATTCACACGGAAATGCTTGAAAAAGTAAGCTACAATATTGAGGAAATTAAGCTACTAAACAAGCACGAGGAGGGAAGGCAAACCCCTTCATTTTTGGGACTTCAAACACCATTTAATGGCTTTAAACCATAAGTTTCAGGCCATAAACACAGATGAAAAAAAAGTATAGAACCAGCAATAAATGATGGTAAATAAATAAGGGAAAGAAGCTTGGAGTTATACCTTTTGAAGAGGAGTAACAACTTGAGTTATAGACCACCAATATCTCACCCTCAAGCTAATATGCAAGCTCAATAACCTCAGCCAAGAACCCTCAAAAAGTTTGGTTTTAGGAGCCTAGGTAAGGTATGTATGAATGTATATAGGTTGCAAGGAAAAGAGAGAGATATTTTTTTCAAGAATTTGGCTTCATGAAAAATTTTTAACCTAATTTTATGAGTGAGGGTCAAGTATATATAGAAAAACATGTTAGGCTCTCGGAAATATCAACACAGGAACAGCTGGTGCAGTGCATGCACCTGTGGAGACAGCTGGCACAGTTGGCAGAAATTATCTGATTTTTTGACACAAGTGGCTGGCTGGCCACTAGGTGGATGGCCGTACACTCATTTGTGGCCGGCCAGCCACCAAGTGGTCTGCAAGCCCCTAAGTGGTCAGGCTTGGTTAAGCTTCAAAAACTGCTATTTTTGGTCCAAAAATGGTGCAAGGTTTGTTGGCTTATTGACGCTCAAATCCGAGGCTTCTTGCTGAGGAAATTGAGCATTTGACAAGCGTATAAATTCATCATTGGGTGATCAATCCGTGGCGCCCAAGGCTTAAGGGCGGTTAAAAATGGGGTGTCTAGAGTTGTCCCTCTTTGACAGAGCTTGAAGTCATGCAATGACGTGAGTGAATGTCAATGCCCATAGATGGCCCATTTTGACAAGGCCGCAAGACTTGGGCAAGCAATCCAGACATAAATTAAATTGGTTGAACCCAATGGTTGCCTACGTATCCCTTTGCAAGGAATCAAACCAGCGTAGTTCAGGGGCAAGATGCAAATGAGATGCACAAAGAACATAGTTGAATGTTGGACTTACACGCTTCGCGAAGCTGGTTATTTGGAAATGTATGATCATGCAAGACAATGCAAATAACAAAATAACAGCATATGAAACAAGCTTAAATCGAAATAGGTCCAACCGTTTTCCACACGGAAAGGAGTAAAAACACACTCTAGCCATGTCAAAATTGTGAGAAGATGAAGAGAAAAACCGCTCAGTATCGTGCTTCTATACTCCCCGAGATACTGTAATCACGCTGACAGCGTGAAAAGAGGAAAAGAAAGACTGCTCAGGGTCATAGCACACCCTGAGATACTCTAACCACGCTAACAAGGTGAGAAGAGGAAAAAGAAATGATGCGATACATGCAAAAAATATGATGATCATATGTTAGATGCACAATGTATACTAAGATTGTAATCGTGCGATAGATGCCCAGTGCAATGAGATTGTAAACGTGCGATGGATACACAGTGCAATGAGATTGTAATCGTGAGATAGATGCACAGTGCAATGAGATTGTAATCATGTGATAGATGCATGAAGTAACATTGTGCGATAGATGCATGATATGAGAATGTGTGATAGATGCACGAAGTAACATGGTGCGATAGATGGATGAAGTAACATCGTGCGATAAATGTACGATGTGAGAATGTGCGATAGATGCACGAAGTAACATTGATTGTGTGATAGATGCACGATTTGAGAATGTGTGATAGATCCATGAAGTAACATTGATTGTGCGATAGATGCACGGAGTGACATGGATTGTGCGATAAATGCACATAGTGACATGATTGTGCGATAGATGCGCGAAGTGACATGATTGTGCGATAGATGCATGAAGTGACATGAGGCTAAAGAAGCGTAATAAACAAACAAAGCGACGTTTTAGAAAGCATCACACATGCATACGACACAAGGCGACGTAATTGAAAATTAGCACAATGACAATGCATGTTCTATGCAACATAAGATGTAATGCAAGTTCTATGCAGGATGGGTAGATGAGTTACAATGCAATATGCACATGTAACGGAATAGACATGTGACAACCAATGACCTCCAATTTACCACTGAGAGGCTCTGCAACATGGTCAAAAAGGATACAATTTTTTCACATTTGAAATCGGGGCACGTCCATGCACTGGAGACACAACAGGATTCGAAATGATGCAACCAGAACACAGGTTCGAGATTCTTGGGAACCAAATCCACTTCAAATACCTCAATCCTTCTTCCCAGACCCAAAACAGGACCTCCCATACACTGATTGAGGAAAAGAGCAACAAAAACCAATACTGGGCCACAAAAGGGACCAACCACTAATAGTGTACGACCGGCCACTAATGACAAATCGGGGGCAATTTGGTCAATTCGGCTCGGGTCTTTTAAATACACCACCCAAACACCATTTGGCACACACCCACACCATCGAAAATTCTCTCCCTCTCTCTAGGTGCTTCCTCTCTTTAGATTTGTGCTTTGTACACGTTTTCCAACGCCCTAAACAAACTTTATTCGTAAAGCCTCTTTGGCCCTCTACACTTTGAACCGATCAAATTTTGTTTTCATTGATTTTTTTCGGGTTTTCAACCCTTTGAGCTTGTTTTCCTGGAGTTTTTCTTGGGTTTTGTGAACTTTCCCCAGTTTTGACTTTTTCTCCCATTTTCTCTCTGCTACGATTGACTTTTTCCAAGTTTTCTCTATTTTCTCTCATTTTCTCCATTTTTTCACCAGTTTTCACCCCACTTTGCAGATGGAAGATGACATACCTCATGATGACACCCGTTCTGAAGTTCCACATGTACTTTCACCTCTACAGAGATTGAGGAGCCGGCAGTTGCTGGGGCCGATGAGGTGGCAGAGGACATTACTGCTGATTTTGAGGCCGAGGAGGTCTTCGCTCTAGGGCCCGAGCCCGAGTTGCTACCACTGAGATTGAGTCCATTTGATCTGGCCACTTACCACCCATAGACACACGCAATGGCCCCCAGCGGCATGCTACGGTTTGATGATTTCATCGGTGGCGTTCTAGAGGATGTTTTGCTGAGGGAGCAGACATAAACTTTGCTTTCTTGCACTTTATCTGTTTAGCCATTTCAACACTACCTTTCATCTAATTGTTTTTTTATTTGATTCACTCTTTCCTTGTCACAGGAGGACTCTCGCTCTTGGAGAGGCTATGGGGTCGTGACGGCCAGGGACTGGTATCACGAGCTACCTTCTCAGGTCCATGATCTTGTCGATGAGGTGGGCTTTGGTCTATTCTGCATCGAGCTCTCACACTGTATGGCCAAATGAGCCTTACTCGGGGCGTTGGTGGAGAGATGGTGGGACACCACCAACTCTTTCAACTTCTCTTCCACTGGGGAAATGACGATGATCCCCTATGATTTCTCAATGATCACTGGCTTAGGCGTAGGGGGTGATCCGATCCCCTTTGACATGGACATAGGCTAGTGGGAGGCATCCTGGATCTACATGCTTAGTGCAAGCCCGCCATTATATAGGCCAGCTATGGTCAGATACAGCTGGTTCCTAGAGCACTTCCATGGGAGTTAGCCCGAGACTCAGGAGGAAGTGGAGCATTACACACGGGGCTTCTTGATATACCTTCTCGGTACCACCTTGTTTGCGAATAGATGGAATACCGTGGGCTTGTATCTATTGAGCGCCCTTGTGACCTTGTCCCGGGTCTTGTTTTATGACTGGGGTGGCGCTGGCCTAGCTACCCTTTACGGTTACATAAGCTCTAGTTCTCGCATGAAGGGGAACAAGGTTGGAGGCTACTGGAGAGCCTGGGAGGCATGCACTGTACTTTTAGTTTTGTTTGCTTCTTATGCTTTATGCTTTGCATTTTCTACTTTTATATCTGTTCATGCATTGTGCTTTCTGCTTTGCACTTTCTATCTGATATCTGTTCACACTATTTGATTCACACTGCCAACCTTTTCTTGCAGCTGTGGGTTTACATCTATTTCCTGGCCTTTGCCCTAGTGCCGATGGATGAGGTTGCTCCGACCGTGCCCAACTCGTTGGTGGTATGATGGCAAGTGCCCCCACCGAAGCCGCGAGGACATGACCTTTGCCTACTACCGCCGATACTTCGACATGGTGGTAGCCCGTGAGGTAATCCGAAACTCACAATCATTTCTCCTTTATTTCCCTTGCTACTATTCTACTTCATATTCTGACAATTGACAACAACTGACAACTTGTACCTTCTCCATTTATAGATCACGTAGAAGCCATGGGTGTTGATGCTAGCCGGAGTCAAGGACCAATATACCAGAGCCTAGACTACTTCCCGATACTGAATCTTGCTGGAGGGCCCATTCTGCTGGGCTTGTTTTCTGGGCAAGAGGTTTATACACTAGACCTTGGGCTTGCCTGCATAGATTGTTCCTACTCTACCCTTAGCGTCTATGAGGACAGCTGATAGCCTCTCAGTTGAGGCTATCATTCAGTTCATGGTAAGGCAGGATACTGACTACTTCAGACGGGAGGGCGATTATGCAACTTTCGTCTGAACTCATCTTATGCCACCCCTCACTGTAGTTCATGCCGGCGACGTTGCAGGTGCCTCATTTGCTGGAGAGGCTACTTATGAGGCCGAGGTTGATATATTGGAGAGGCTCCTCTCCCTATACATGTTGTCGGTTGGCCAGCGATCCCTACCGCGATTCCATGCGGGCGGACAAGTGGGACGGTATATCAGCTCCCAATAGAGCCACCAGAGGTGGAGCACGGGTTTGTTAGAGCTTCGGGCACACCACAAGTATGGACCACACTTTAGACTTTGCATTCCGCATTTCCCCTTTTAGATACTGATTATTTAAATTCACTTGCAGGTGCCCACAGAGTACACAGGGGGCCTCCTTCAGCTAGTTACTTCTCTAGTTCATATGGTGCAGAGAAGGGAGATGTTGCTTACTCTGCACGGTACCCAGGTATATTTCTATCCCTCTCATGCATTGCATTGCTTTCCATACCATACTGATATGCCATACTCTAACTGGCACATGATACTCATACTGTAAACTGACATGCATTCTAGCACTGCCTTGCATTGCACTGATATACCACACCTATGTTGAATCTGCCTTTCGCATCATACTCATCCTGCATACTACATTCTATATACATATTGTGTCTGATACTCTGATCCTTGCTTTTTAGGTTCCATCTGCACTGAGGGCACCAGCGACAGCAGTAGCACCGACCGCACCTCCTCTAGCTGCAGGGATGAGAGGTAGGCAGGCCCCAGCACGCAGCCAAGACGATTATCGAGGTCGATGCAGGGGCAGAGGTGCTCAGGATAGGAGCATTGAGTTTGAGGAGATCTCCCTTTTCTCAGAGGCAGTTTTGAGTGGGGATGATACTGAGACCAGCGGCACCAAGAAGGCGGCGAGTCGAAGCTCTAAGCCGTCTGAGAGCGAGGATGATGATGCTGGCTCGGTGTTGGGAAGCGAGGAGGGAGCCGAGGCTGGCTCTGAGTTAGAGAGCAGAGATAGCGATACTGGTTCTGGGTCGGAGTCCGATTCTGATAGCGGTGCCAACGGAGACAATGCCCCTGAGTCCCCTCCGAGAAAGAGGACGAAGAGGGCCTCTCGAGCTTGATGCGACTGGCGCTAATTTTTTTTGTAGTTTTTGCTTAGTTTCTTTTTGTTTTGGTAGCTTAGCACATGTATAGCTTTAGATAGGGTTTTACTTTTGTTTTTGAAACAACTTGTATTCTCTCTTTTGTAAAAACTATGATCAGGGTAAAATCCTGCAATTTTATATAAAAGAGCTTCATTTTTGCATCATGAGCACCATATTTGGATAAAATGAAAATGGAGTTGAATTTGAAACTGAAAAATGCTTGTATTGGAATAAGGTTCTCAACCGGGTAATGAGCCAACCAACGACTGAAATACAAAGTACAACTTGATAAACAGAAAACAAAGTAAAAACAACCTAAACACAACTATTTGCACTTGCTAAAAATAAAAAACCCAAAACAAGACCCCAAAATAGAAAGATCAGAACAGAACCAAACTGCCAAAACTGCCA
This sequence comes from Camellia japonica, assembly GCA_030407325.1. NCBI lineage: Eukaryota > Viridiplantae > Streptophyta > Magnoliopsida > Ericales > Theaceae > Camellia > Camellia japonica. The sequence continues at coordinate 127,458 of JAPPVO010002864.1, forward strand.
GGCCCACAAAAGTGGACGGTCGGCCAGTTGTGGTGGTTCATTAGCTGGCTAACAACTGGCATCCACTCACAGCCTTATCTTCTACAAAAGGTCTTTCTTCGCAATTTATTTTCCAGAACTTCATTCTTGCTGTTGTTTCTTCCACAAATGGAGATATTCCTTGTCGAGAAGCTCACAGATTGGATAGCCACTTTGGATGGCACGGGAAAAGTAAATTTATGAGATTTTGACATAAACACACTTTTTTCGTTGAGCCGTACTTTACTTTGTTATTCGTTTCTCCATGTCGCAGTCCGATGTTAGGACCCAAATACATATGTGTTTCACTTCGGAACATAGGAAATTTGTCCGACTCCTGAAGAGTTTCAAGCCTTGATGGAGTCCCAGCACGATGAGGAAATCATGTCTCAGCCCTGTTTTGGCCATGCCCAAGCTTTGGGATTGATGTGTGGGCTCACTTTGCACGAAGCTCGATCTTTGGCTCACAATGGGAAGATAGATATACCCAGCTTGATTCATCAATTTTTTGACATCGGCAACAGAGGTGACCTTCTTTGGTGAGGTTATCGGCAACATGCCCCCTATTTATGTATGCTCGCGCACTTCCTGCTTGCCCTAAATTACAGCAGAGCCAACATTAGATTAATTGAAGTGACCTAATGTCTGAAAGAGGGTAAGAGCAGCATTGGTTTGGCACTGGCCGAGACATTGATGGGTTTGGACGTTTTTCATTGGTGAGAGACTACTCGGTTTGTAAGGAGTCTGCTGCTTCTCTAGGTATTAGTTCCTACCTTTCTTATGTATGCTTACATCACTTAGCACTCACGCTCTATTTTTCTCCCAAGGCCTTTTTCTTTACTTTTCTCTCAACGTACATCTCTTTATTCTTTAATCTCTCTTATTTTTCATCCCTTCCCAGGAATGGCTAATGGACAAGCTGAAAGTAGTGGACCCTTGCCCCGAGTATTCAGCCTGAGCTTACTTCTTCTGGCAGCGGCTTGTGGACTTTCCCACAGAGGGATGGTGGTGCAATTGGATGTGCAACAGATCTGCAGCTGATATCACTTCGTGTTTCCCCTGGCTTAATTTGGTTAAGATAAGCTACATCATGTCCTAATAACCGGGCATACAGTTGATTGGCCTCACACATTGCGTGTTCTATTTCCCCTTCCAGTTCAGATGCTAGTTTGGGCATGATCAGACCCGGCCAGAAGAGGGGCTAGAATACTCAGCTCCATTCCCAATTCGTGGTTCACACTTGCCTCGGTATCTCACTGCCTCGAGGATGAGAGAGCTTTTGGCTCCTGTCCCTAGCTTCAGTTATGCCCTTTCCGGTGAATGCTTGGCTTGTCTCGAGGACGAGGCACAAGGTGGGCCAACTTTGGTAGCAGAGACTTCTCCAAGTACGAGTAGAGGATGCAGGAACACCTGACTCATCTATGCCCTTAGTTTATTGCTTTGACTTTTCTTTTCAAGTTTTATGATGTAAAATCAACTTTGATTTACTCAGAGAGTTGGAGAATGTACTTGTGTTGAAATCAATGGAATTAAAGTTGTGAGCACTAAAAATTTTCGATTTGGTCCCAAAATAGTCCAAGTTGTAAAACGTAAATTTTGAGAAAAATCAACTTCTATTAAAACTTTTCACGACCATTTTCGAAAATGATCACTACCTGACACGCATGGAATTAGTCCTCAAGATGTACAACCCCGAATCAACAGATCGCAATTGCCCATAACTGCGTTCAACATCACTACTTTGTCTTGCAACCGGCGCTTCTACCAGAATGAAGATCACACAACCAAGCTAACAGATAATGAAGAAAGACAACCTAATCAAAATGAACGAATAGGACAGTTTGAGTCGGAGATGATTACGGCCGAACTTCAGGATAAAGTTACCTACGTATCTCAAAGATGGGCATTAGACCTTACGTAGTTCGGTTTAGGTTCACTCGAGTATTGACTCTCTCCTTCTACACTCTAACTTTTGCCAAAGTCCCTCTTTATGGTTTTCAACCTTGCGAGCTCGGTTTTTCTTTATTTCTAATTTTTTATGCTCAAACTTTTGCCTAGGTCACCCTTCCGGGTTTTCAGCCTAGCGACCCTCTCAAGGGTAATACTTCTTCAACTTGTTCATATTGATCAACTGTGAGAACTCCAGGCCATCTAGGTCCCTGAGAATAATCGCCCCTCCTGACTAGATAGATTTGATAATGTAAGGGTCTGTCCAAATGGGTTGGAACTTGCCCCTAGGGTCATGGATGGATGGGAGCTCGGTTGTCCTTGAGCACCTTATCCCCTTCTTTGAGATTCCTAGACTTAATCTTCTTGTTAGAAGTCTTAGCAATTCTGCGTTGGTAGCCGTGGATATGATATAATGCCTTTAGTCTCCTCTCATCAAATAACATCAGCTCTTCGAACTTGCTCTGCTGCCAATCTGCCTCTACTATCTGATACTCAGCCATGATCCGTAGTGACAATACTTCAATCTCTATTAGTAGGATAGATTCTATCCCATATACCAAAAAATAGGGGGTTGCCCCTGTGGATGTCCGAATCGACGTTCTGTAGCCCGAAAGAGCAAAAGGTAGCTTATCTGGCTAGACCTAATAAGTTTCCACCATCTTCTGCAAGATGTTCTTAACGTTCTTGTTAGCGGCTTCAACAGCTTCGTTAGTCTGTGGTCTATAGGTCAATGACTTATAAAAAGTCACGTTGTATTTCTCGAGTAGACCCACCACCTGTTTTTTGAAGTGTGAGCCGTTATCTAATATGATCTCATTTGGAACTCCATACTAGTAGATGATGTCATTTCTAATAAACTTAGCTACATGTGATGCTTTCAGCACAGCATATGATTGAGCTTCCACCCACTTCGTGAAATAGTCAATCGCCACCAAAATGAACTCATGTCCATTTAACCCCTTTGGCGAGACTACACCGATAACGTCATTCACTAAATGGAGAAAGGCAATGGCGAAGTCATATTGTAGAGCTTAGACGGCGGTATATTCATGCGATTGGCATGGATCTGGCATTTGTGGCATCGCTGTACAAAACCAATGCAATCCTCCTCCATGGTTGATGAGTAATAACCTTGTCTGAGAATCTTCCGGGCTAGTATCACACCATTCATGTGTACTCCACACTCTCCTCCGTGGATGGCTTCCACGAGACGCTTTGATGCCTCTTCTTCAACACACAGCTTGTGCATTCCCAGATGGCCTCTTTTATACAATTTGCCCCTGCAGATGATAAATTAGACGGCCAGACATTGTATTCCCCATTTGTCTTTGCCATTTGCCCCTGGTGGATATTTCTCATTTTCCAAAAAGTTCAAAATATCATAATACTAGGGGCTTTTGTCTTGAACTTCATCTATTGTGGCGATGGTTTCATAGGCCGGCGTGTATTTCTGTTTGATGACGATTGGACGCATCTTCACTCCTAACGGGATGTCTACCACAGATGATAGAGTTGCCAATGCATCAGCAAACTGATTGTTGTCTCTAAGAAGGTGTGTGAATGTTAGCTTTTCAAACCTCGGAATCAAAATATCCAAGGCCTGATGATAAACCTTTATCTTCTCCTCTTTGACTTTCTAGTCTCTGTTTGCTTGAGAAACAACCAAGTTCGAGTCTCTGATGACATCCAACCTTATTGTTCCTAGTTCAAGGGCAGCTTCCAAACTAGCAATACACGCCTCGTATTTTCCTTCATTGTTGGACACTTTGAACCAGAGCTTGAAGGCTATGGGTATATGGGAATCATCGGGTGCTATCAGCAACACATATATCCCATAACTGTACTGATTGGATGCTCCGTCAAAGTACATCGTCCAAGTTTCCTCTTCCATTTGCAGAATGTCTTCATCTGGGAACAGGTACTCCACTGCCTCATCTCGTCCTACCGAATGATCTGCCAGGAATTCCGCTACAGCTCTCCCCTTAATGGACTTATGCGTAACATACTTGAGATCCAATTCAGAGAGAAGAAGCAACCAACGAGCTAGCCTACCTGTAAGCGTTGGTTTCTCAAAGAGATATTTGATGGGATCTAATCTCGAAATCAGAATTACGGAGTGAGCTAGCAAGTAGTGCCTCAACTTCCTAGTAGCCTATATCAAGACTAAGCAAGCTTTCTCGCGGAGAGAGTAGCGGGTCTCATAGTCTAGCATTTTCTTGCTCAAGTAATAGACGGCCTTCTCCACTCTACCTTCAGATTCTTAAGCTAGCATGCACCCCATGGTAGAGTCTGTTACCAAAAAATACAGAATCAAAGGCTCCTCCGGCTCTGGCGGTGACAACACAAGTGGATTCTGGAGGTACTGCTTGACCTGTTCGAAGGCGAACTGACATCGATCATCCCATCGGAACTTTTTTCCTTTCTTCAGGAGACCAAACAGTGGTTCACAAGTTAATGTTAATTTTGAAATAAACCGTCTTATGAATTACACTTTACCTAGAAAGCCGCGCACCTCCTTTTCAGTCTTTGGTGGTGGCATTTATAAGATGGCCTTAATTTTGGAAAGATTTACTTCAATTCCCCTATGTGTGATCAGAAGTCCTAGTATTTTCCCTGCTGCACCCCAAAGGTGCATTTTTGTGGATTTAACCTTAATCTATATTCCCTGATCCGTTGAAAGAATTTTTCCAGTGGGGTGTAGTGGCATTCTCGCTCTTTGGACTTGACAATCATGTCGTCCATATATACCTCAACCTCTTTGTGAATCATATCATGCAGAATGGTGGTCGTACCCTCTGATAAGTAGCCCCATCATTCTTCAACCCAAAAGGCATGACTCGGTAATAGTACGTACCCCATGGTGTGGTGAAAGGAGTCATTTCTATGTCTTTGTAGACATCCTCGAACGTCTCGGGAGAAATCCCGTTTTGTTCATTGGGCTTACTACAGTTCGTACTCGATGTCACGGTTCTGAATCTAATCTCACAAAGTGCAATGCAAGATCGATAAATCACCAAAGAGTCCAAATCCGGCAAATTGTTTTGAAAAACTGATTTTAGAAAGAAGTGCCAAACATGGACTGCTTTGCCAGATACAGAGTCGCCACCTAAATATTTTATTTTGGGGGAATTTAGGAAACCCTGACTCGTGCCTAAGGCCGCGTGTCCGTTATCACCAAAGTTACCTCGGCTCGGGAACTTGGGTACGATTGGGGAAGGTCACTTCATGAGCACCCCCGCTCGCCCGATCAAAGATCGGCCACTACTAAACATGATATCGAGTTTTTGAAAACACATGTACTCTTATTCCAGTTTATTAGCCTAGAATTACTATGTGATGCGCACAGCACACAAGTATAGACTGGATTGCCAAAGTTGGAACAAAGCATCACATATCCGTTTGTTTTGAAAATGGATTGAAGTTCGCTACTCGCAAGTAGGCTAAAACACGGGTTTTGACGAATTATTCCAATTCAAGCAACCCAACCTTCACCCACAGGCATTCAGGCAGTTATATCACATAAGCACATAGCCTCATGGTAAACATGCTATCATGGCAGTCACTCACACACATGCAAGGATGCTAAAGCATAAACACTTACCAAGTACTCCGAGCCAAAGAAAGAAGCTAATTAGAAATCATGCATGAGTCCTAAGTATGCTAAGAATGCCTAATGCAACACATGCAAAAATGCAACTACAATAGGCTCGGCTATTCTAAGATGGCATATGAGATGCAACAATCGATACATGTATTCAACTTGGAATTGAAATATAATGCAGTTAGCATCATGCACCGAGCCCGGTGCATGCAATACAGATGAATGAATGCAAACATGCGAACATATAGATGCTAATTGAAGCATGCCCTAAAACTAACCATCATAAGCTGGTAAATAAAAAGGAGAAAGACGTGGGGTTGGAAGACATGCATCACACACACGCACACTTATTACAAAGTTCGCCCTCTCGCGGAGGGTCCGAATAAATAATACAGAACCAACTAGCTAATCTAAGCTAATTAAACTAGTTATTACACAACCGAAATGAATAACGAATTATAACTAAATATTACACAACATGAATTAATTAACAAATTAAACTAAGGAAGCAAATAAACTAGCATGCAAGCTATGTGAAATGGACTGCCTCAGCTCTGTTCCGAATGATAAAGGATGCATGCATGCTTGAGTCGCCTTGTCGGGAAATCCATCGCGATGTCTCAACTTGCCTTTGTTTGCAATTGAACCTAGAAACTTGCACAAAGCTCCAAGGAGATGAAACTCCACCCTGAGAATCTAAGGGAAGGCTACTGACCAGCTATAGGCATTGGAGACCACCTACCAACCACCCTTAGTGGTGAAAACCAGAAAAGGTGGTTGGCCTGCCAGAAAATCTGGTTGGCCGGCCAGTTTCTTCTCCTGGTTTCTGTATTTTCTGCAACAAAGGCAAGAGAGAGAGAAGGCAAAGTATCCTCAACATATGTGTGCCCGACCACTCTCCCCGTCATTGCGTAAGCTCTAGGGAGTGTAGTTCTCGATCCTCGTGCCATCAATCACGCATCTCGATGCATGATGGCTGAGGAGTCGAATTGCACGACTCAATGGGACATGAATGCATATATAAGCAACTAAAACCAACAACTCCATCATGGGTGGTCAAGAGTGTCGGCGACCGGGAATCGAGGCACGTTTTATCACTTGGAGTATGAAACGTTCCTCGTTTCCCGTGTTTGGACTAACTCCTATTCCAAACATAATGCAACAAGTAGAATGGCATGGCATGTACAAATGCAACTCTAGTATGCAATCCTAAATGTAATGCGACTAAGTGATGCAAACATGCAAAGGATGACATGCAAGCATGCAACTAGCATACACAATGCTATGGACTAATGAAGGGCATACTCAATGCACATGGATTATATGGCATGCATACACGATGCACTAACATACGCAATGTTATGAACGAGGCATACACAATGCAATGATCAAACATGCGATAACATGGACTATAGGGCATACACAGCGCAATATGGACTTAAACCAAGGTGGATGGGCCTCGGCCACACCCAAATCAGTGGCCAATATGATGAAATCAAAGCAACAAGACACACACAAGCATGCACAATGTAAAGGCTCCAAGCCAAGGGCACAAGATACAACTCTCCAAGGTTATGGCAAGGATGAAACATGGGACACAATGACATATATTTCAGCTCTGGAATGGCATGCAAAATGGTCCCGAATCATGCAAACAACTCACTCGATGCATGTTGGATGGCACAAATACCGAAACTAGTGAAGTGCATTACACTAGAGGTATGCAAAGCAATGCCCAAATGACCAAACCAACCCCAAACAGTCCCTATGCAGACCCAAAACAGTGGCAAAATGGACTAAAATGATGGCTTGCAATGCACAAAAATGACGCTCATGCAATAGCCCAAAAATGAGGCATACAAGTACAACTCTCAAACGCATTTAAAGAGTGGAAAACATGGGAATATGGCACAAGTATAAGCTCTAAAATAACATGTTCAATGATGCCAAAACATGAAAACAACTCAAGCTAAGCATGCAAGAGGCTTCAAAACTCGAAGCTAGGCAAGGGTATTACACTACAAGCATGCATGGCAAGCATCATTCGACCATGGGACCTCAAAACAGAGCTAAGGCAGCCCAAATCATGAATAAAATTAGTTTAGAACATGGCCAAAATATGCTAGAATCAAAGGCCAAAACAACATGCAATGTGAGCTAGTGAACATGGATTACACTAAAAGCATATGAAGCATCCAAGAGGCCACTAAACCAGAAAAATTTAGAGACATGACATGCCAAATAAAGCCCAAAAACCCACTGAAACATGATCAATGCATGCAAGAATGTCATGCTCCTTTGATAGGCTATAAGAGGGGTTATTCTACACATGCAAGAGACACACCCAAGGTGACAAAACCAACTCTGGACAGAGCCTAGGAAGGCCCTAAAAGTCACTTAAAAGGGCCTGAAACAAGGCTTGGAGGTGTGAAAACAAAGGCTCCTTTGTAAGGCCAAAAATGCTAGTAGACAAGACAAGGGGAGAGAGGGTCACCCCTCTCTGATTTTGGCTCTCAAAAGCACATGTTAACCACTGAAAATCCTTCAGATTTTAGTGGTTAAAAGGCCAAGCAAAGGTCAACACAAAGGCCTTAGGGCATGGCTCAAAACAAGGCAAAATGAAGCATGCAAGGGGGTAGATGACCCTCAACAAAAAAATGACCTTAAACAAACATCAAAAGGACCTCAAAACAAGAATTTTTTCAGTTGACAACAAAGCTCAAATATACATGAAAATAAGGCTAAGAGAAGGATCAAAACAATGCTTAAAAGAAGGAAAATGAGTTACCCTTGTAGCTCAGCAAAACCAGCAACTTCTCCAACCCAAAACCAACTCTTTAAGACCTCTCAAGACCCTCCAAGAACCTTAGAACAATGGTGGAGGTGTGTGGCTATGAGGTGTGGTGTAATAGGCCAAGAACAATGCAACTTTGAGCCAAAATGTAGGGAGATATAGAGGGAGATATATGTTTTGCCTTAAACAAAGTTCTGAACCTGTGCCAAGGAAGAGGAGGGCCTCTCTTATAGAGGTTTCAAGCCAAAGCTTCTCAAAGAAGCTAAAAATCAAGGCTCAAGATCCTCCATACACGTGTATGGAGGATACAGTCTGTGCCTTTCAGCTGGCACAACTGGCAACAACTCACAGAGACAAGACTAGGGGAGGCAGGCCGACCAGTTCAAGTGGTCAGCCAACCACTTCCCCTGGTTGGCCGACCAGTTCAAAAGGTTCAGGTGGGCGGCAGCCCCATTTGGTGGTCTCCCAACGGAATGCAAGCTAGTGGTATGGTGAGAGACTAGCAAATGTGGTTCAAAGACCAAGGAGACCAGCTTCCTGACAAGAAAATCGGCTGGCGGGAGAAAAGTGGTCTCCAAGGAGAAAAAGTGGTCTCCCACCCTTGTACCACCTTCCAAATAATGAAAACAAGGTCCATGCCAAAAATGAACCAAGACGGATGCAAAACGAGGGTTCGGGGGTCAAAACGCGCAGCCGGGTGCCCCGAAAACAGGCTGTTAAGCATCGAAAGTGGCGTGCGACCACAAAGGTGGTCTCCCGGGCCACAGTGTCCTTCTAGACAGAGGAAACAAGGTGTGTGCCAAAAACCATGCCAAACGGAGAATGTTAAGCGGTCTCGAACCGAAGCACGCGGCCGATGGCTCCGAAAACCGGAAACTGGTCTCCAAACGGGAACAGTGGCCTGCGACCACGAAAAGTAGTCTATGGCCACTGAGAGATGGTCTACAAGACCTCTCCCTCCCTTCGAAAGAGAAAGCAAGGCCTGGCTTGCAAACCAAGGCAAAGCACAAAAGGGTACCGAGGTCCGGGGATAAGGTTCTCAGCTGAAACTCCGAAACCTCAGAACGAGCACAACATGCACCATCACCGAGCGCTCAATCGATGACGTCTGAGTCTTAAGGTCGGTCAAAAATGGGGTGTCTACAGTCTTCCAGTGCCATCAGAATCTGATTATACCCGGAAAACCCATCCATAAATGAAAGTAATGCATGGCCTGAGGTGAAGTCTACAAACTCATCAATATGCGGCAGAGGAAAGTCATCCTTCGGACTAGCTCTGTTCAAGTCTCGAAAATTGACACAAACCCAACTTTTGCCATCCTTCTTCAGCACTGGGATGATATTGGCCAACCAGGTCAGATACTCGGATACTAACAAGAATCCTGTATCAATCTGCTTGGTGCGCAGTTTCTGTTTGACTGGTCGGGCCTCAGGGTCAAGAGGGATCCGGTGCTATACAATCTTAGGGTCGATTCTAGGCATGTCTTTGTAGAACCACTAGAAAACATCTTTGAAATCTTTTAATAAAGTGATTAAACGCTCGCATTCCCCCGAAGACAACGTGGACCCAATCTAGACCAAATGCGGATCCTTCTCAGTACCCACATTAATGGCAATAATTTCATCAAGACAGGGCTTAACATACCTCTCATATTCTTGATTAATCAAGTTTTTCAAAGCTAGAGGAATTTCTTCCTCTTCGTTTTCATTAAAATTCTGAAAATCTTGGTCAATGCAATAAACCAATGGCACAGAGAAGTACACAAAATCTGCAGCGTTTTCATTCAAAAGTTCCAGCTCTTCGGTTACAACAAACTCACAAGAGAAAGAAAAAGAAGACCTTGATAGGACCTTGCATCCGGGTTACCACCCCTGGGAATGCCAGACTCAGACCTCCCGGACTAACTTGAATTTGATCCTGACTCTATAGACTTAGTGGAATTAGATTCTAGCCCATCACTCGATTTAGAACTAGAAAGAAAGCTTTCCTCTAGCGGCCATGTAAGACTTGATGCATCTAAAATACCACTGGTTGGGTCCACACCTGGTCCTTCCCCTATCATGGAGACAGTAAAGTTATCCCCCAAGTTCTCTAGGTCTACCGCAGGATCTATATGGAGATTGGCCAGTGCTACCCTTACTTCAGCCTTGTTGTTGTCTGAGTCCTCTTTCATGCTTTAGTTAGCCTTGATGCTCTAGTTAGCTTTGATGCTTGGCTTAGCCTTTTCCTCATCACTGTCCTGTAGTTGTAGATCAAAGAAGATCTCGAATCCTGGGACGCGTTTTTTCGAGGAATTGATCCAAGGCTCAGGGAAGCCACTAAAAGGAAAATCCTCTCCCTCTCGAACAAAATGGCCATTCAACATCCTTTAGGTTGGCCTGTGGATGAGCTCATATTGCTTTCCAACTCTCTTGGCTTTAGCCCTGCCCTTCATTTCTTCCCCCTTTCTTAGCCAGTTCTCTTTGGTGGGTACAAAGCCCAATCTGAAGGCATGTAGGTTGTGTGGCACCTCTGCTAGTGTTGTAAGCCCTCTCCACCCACTCTTTCCAAGCCCCATTCTCGGAACATGCCTTCGTCTACGGCCAGAATTGTTTGCACTACACGAGCTTTTGCCAGAGTGAATCCCAAGAGGAATACATCCTCATCGCCATGGTTGATCTCTAACACTGGCGTAGTTACCTCTGGAGGTAGATGAATGGATGAGTTTCCAAAAACAGTTGCTACCCCTTGCTCATGAGGGTACTTCAACATCTGGTGGAGGATGGAGGAGACAACCTTCACATGATGTAACCAAGGCTTCCCTAATAGCAAGTTGAAGGTGGCTGGCACATCCAGTATGTGGAACTCGATCTCCTACTCTAACGGGCCCACCTGAACTAGCACTTTCACTGTACCCATGACCTTTCTGCTTGTGTTATCATATGCCCGTATTACCTAGGCCATAGGGATGAAGTCCGTTGGCTTGAGGCTAACTGCATAGGCAGTATGAGATGGACATACATTAATGGCAGAACCAGTATCTACCAACACCACTGGCACCCACTTCTCTCTACATTCCACATATATGTATAATGGCTTGTTGTGAGCCGAACCTTCCAGCGGCAACTCTTTGTCAGAGAAAGTGAGCATTGGCTTAGCACCACTTGGAAACACTAGGCCCACAAGTTGCTTGGGCGTAGTATCAATGGACAATTTAGCTTGTCCATTGCCGAAAATATTGCCTACCGGTGTACCCGTGAAGCCACGAGGAGTCCCCAGATAGAGATATCAGCTTGAATCTTCTTGAGCTACTTCAGAACTAGTTTCTCTTCTAGCTGTTTCTCCTTCTGTTTCTCGACCTCCTTGTCCTTTCCTGATGGCTCTCCTTGATCCAGGTGTGGTGGTTTAAAATACCGTCCATTTCGGGTAGGATGGTCTATCTCCTCAACATACCATGAATTATCTGGGATGCAGTCCCCACAGTCTTCATCAGTATGGGCTAGACCTAAATCATTGTTGTCCCACCACTCGTCTTCAGCTGCCGACAAACAATTGTCTGGCTTTACTTGGATCATTTTCACAGCATAAGTGTCCCCCACAGGGCGCCATGCAATTACGATTTTCTAGCTGTCTTTGATTCTTTCTCTGTCAAATTGCCTCAATGCAGCTTCTCATTCAGTATCTACAGTGTTCAGAACACCCACTTCTTGGGTTGGAGATCCCGCACATGCACCCCCCAGCAGTTTCCCTTTCTCATCAACCCTCCCGGCTACGATAACTATCGCAGCTTTCTTTCCTTTTGGCATCCCAGTTTCTTCTTCCTTGCCTGGCTCATCACTCAGCCATCCGATATTATCTGTTGATCTATTTAGTGCTCATCGAAGAACTGCAGGTTATTTAGATCTTCTTCAAGGTTTGCTAGGTTGTCCAACCCTTGGCTCGGGCTATCCTCCCTAACTACATTAATGTTCACTGAGGTTGATAGCACCACCTCAGGCTTGAGTTGAGTAGTATGAACAATATAATGACTCAGGTTGTACTCACTTTCAGATGAGTCCTCGGGACATTCCGATAGCAAACCAATACCTCCTCCTTCTGACGTCCACATCTCCTCTACTACGGGTGTTGTCACCACTGATCTAGAAAACTCAGGTTGTAGGTTAGACGTGTTCATCATGCACAAGTTAAGCCCTCAGGAATGAACAACATTAGTTCTGGTAGGTGGAAGAGGGTAATATATACGTTGGGGTCATAAGAGGTGGCCAGTGTATGGATAAGGTTGAGGTTTCAAGGTAAGGGGACTTGATTATGGGCTGGGAACGGATTTGTGGTTACATTTGGCTTCTGAGGTAGAGCGATGACCTTGTTGTCAATGCGATCTTGAATCTCATGATGCAAGCAGAAGCACTGGTTGGTATCATGACCGTGCTGCTAGTGAAAAGCATAGTACTTTGCGGGGTTATGCTTGGGTGGAAGAGGGTCAGGGAATAGGTGAGGTTCTAAGGGTTTCAGGTGCCCTTTCTTGACTAGCACCTGCATGGCTTTGGATAAGGTCATGGATAGTTGGTTAAAAGTTCTACCCTGAGGTCGGGTAGGGTTGGATGATGTTTGTGGGCCTATGTTGGCTATCGGGTCGGCAGTTTTTGTTGTGGTGACAACACTTACGTCCGATGGCTTCGTAGCTGTGCTACCACTGGTAGCATTGGAACTATGAACAAACGGCATCTTAGCTGCCTCTTTTTTGTCAGTGATAATCCCTTGCTTCATGGCATCCTCGATTTGAACCCGCATCTTATGAAGCTCTTTGAATGTAACTAGGGGGAGAACAATCATTTTCTGTAACAACTTGCCATGTAGATTCTGGACAACCATTCTGATATGATCTTTCTCTAACGGTCGAACGGTTATCATGGACGCTTTGGCCCTCCATCTTGTTACCAACTCGGAGAAACCTTCCTTTGGCTCTTGGCTCGTCACCTCGAGATCATGGGTTGTGACCTCGATTTGCATGTTGTAAGAGTACTAAGTTAAAAAGGACTCGGCTAAGTCCTTCCAGTTCTGTTTTACTGAATCTTCCAACTTGGCATACCAGATGGCCGCTATACTCGACATGGTGTGACTGGAGAGAGATAGCTTCTACAGTCTAGTTAAGCCCATCGACCGTAAGATATCTGAAAATAGTTGTAAGGGAACCATCGGGTCCCCGGAACCATCAAAGCAGTCAATGTGCGGCATCTTGAACCGCTCTGGTAATGTAAATGTTGATTCAGTGTATCCATCCTCTATGTTTGGAATGGAGTTGATTCCTTTCTCTTTTTTAAATAGCTTTTCTAGTTTGTTGACTTTGAGTGTAGTAGGATCCACCTCGAATTCGAGCGGTGCCTCGGTTGGATAAACCGAGGCTTTGGAAGCTTGTGCTGTGATGGGTTTTGCTGGGACTAGGAAAATCGGATTGCCCTAGGTTTGTGGATCTTGAGTAGTGGCAGTATTAGCAGAAACACTGGGCACATGGATAGCCATGGTGGGTATATGTGATGTAGAGGCTGTTGTTGTAGCTTAGTTATAGCATTGGCCTGATGGGCTGTAACCTCAGCTTGACGGGCTGCGTCATGGTGTAATGTCTGCTCTAGGTTTACCGGGGGAAACTGTGTCATTGGGATAGGTGGCTGTCTTTGTGCTGGACTAGAAGTAGATGACCGTGCTTGAACTGGACTGAATACAGGTGAACTGAGAGGTGACTGCTGTAAAAACTGGACTAGTGAACTTTTCCTAATTCTCGTTCATCTTACAACTGGTGATAACGAGGTAAACACGGGTTGTCCCCCAATAAGATCCCCGGCTTTACAAAGTCTTCTGACACGAGTCCAGAGTACTTAGGGGATATCAAAACCTTCTGAAGCTATGGTTTAAACTACTTAGCAAAAGAAATAAAGCAAAAGAATAGTAATCAGAAACTGCACAGCACCTCAGCTAGGATGTTATCAACACAGAGATGATCAAAGTTGTAGAACTGTACTCCAAACTGAATTCTGCCCTCAAATAGATACCAATTGTACCATTGGTATGCACATTCTTGCACAGTTTCACTGTAAAGTATATACCAGTTAAGAGAGAGCCAAAACACCTCTATGAGGGGGTAAGGTTACCCTGTCCTAGTTTTTGTCATGAACTAGGGTTTCACTACTTCAATCAAGCGGTTTCACACAATCCTGTATACGAGTGAGCATTCTGTCCTAGTTTGGAACAATCACTATAGCTTACTATATGCAGCTAGGCCAAATGGTCAAAGGGGGTACCTCAACAAGACTACCTAATATACCTCTCGCACCTAACACCAATAAGTGAAAGGAGGATCAAACGGTACAGCAGTAGTCCAGATCCAAGGGTTGTGTTCCCAACATGGCAGAGGCCACGACGGGTCAGCATTTTGGCAAGCTTTTGGGCAAGCCTCTGGCAAATCGTCCAAGAATAGTAGATGGAAAACATAGTGACTTAGAGCACCAATGCAAATGCAATGCAAATAACCTATATATGTAGATAAAAATTCACATCATGAATTTAAAGTCAAGTTTTCTATTTTTCCCAACAGAGTCGCCAAAAACTATAGCTTGCTTTTCGTGCTCCTTCCGGATACGATAGCCCTACAGTTTGGACTCTCGTGGTTCTGAATCTGATTCCACAAGTGCAATGTGAAATAGATAAACACAAATGAGTCCAAATCTGGAAAATCTTTTGGAAAATCGATTTTGAATCAAAAATATCAAAAATGGACTGCTTTGCTAGATTATAGAGTCACCACCTAAATATTTTTGAGAAATTTAGGAAACCTGAGACTCGTAACAAAGGCCACTTATCTATCATTACCAAAGTGTCTTGGCTCATGAACTTAGGTATGAGAGGGGAAGGTCATGTTAAGCACCCCACTCACCCGATCAAAGATCGGCCTCTACTAATCATGATGTGTTTCTTATTTACATTATATGCTCTTGTTCCAGTTATTAGGCTAATTTACTATGTGTTGCACACAAGTATAGACCAATTTGCAAAAACTGGAATACTTTGATTTCATGTATGTTTTGAAAAGTGTTTGAATATATACCACTGAAAAAAAAAAAAAAAGCGATATCATATATACAATAATCAAATTATCCCAATTTGAGCAATTAGCCTTCATCCACCGACATTTAAATAAGTATATAACTTAAGCACTTAGCCTCATGGAAAGTTTCTTGATATGGCAACAATCGCATACATGCTATATGCTAAAGCAATAAGTGCTCACCTAATACTCCAAGGCAAGCCAAACAAAGCAAAAGAATTAGAAAGCATGCATGTTCCTAACTAATGCAACTTGACTAATGCAACACATGCAATATGCAATTTAAATAGACTTGGCTACTAACATGGCATGTGAATCGATTTGATAGCATGCGGTTTAAGCACGTTTTCAAAGAAGTAATAAATAACAATGTGAGTTAGAATGATGCGCTGAGCCTAATGCATGCAAGACAATGGATGCAAATCAAGGAAAATGCTAAACGAAATGTGATGCTCTAAACCATCCATCATAAGCGGGTAAACAAAAGAGAGAAAGATGTGGGGTTGGAATACATACACACATTATTACATATTTGCCCTCACACAAGAGGGTTCGAATGAACGTTCTAACTAATTACTATGAATTGACTAGCCATTACAAACCAAATGAAAATAAATTAACTATGCTAGCTAATTATTACCATGCAAAAATAAATAGCTATCTAATTAATCTAATGAATTAATTACAAAGCAAAATGAACTAACTACTCTCACTAATTAATTAAGTACAACAAAAATTAACTAGTTATTCAACTAATTAAGTACATATTAGGAGTTAACTAATTAGTTACAAGTCCACTACTTTTAAGTACAACATACTACTTATTAACACATAATGTTAACAGGACCCGAGAGACGAGGGATGGTTCATGCGTGGATGCAGATTTCCACTAGAAAATGCTCTCTGTTTCGCTGCCAGGATGCTTCTGTTGCACAGTCAGAAAAGTGCACTATTTTTTTACCTCAGCCTCTGCACTGTTCTGCAGAAGAAAAAGACACTGCCTGGCTGAAAAAGGTGGTTGGCTGGCCAGAAGAAGTGGACGGCTGTACAGTAAAGGTGGCCGGCCGATCACTAATGTGTGGTACTGCCCTGCTGCAATAGACAAGAAACAGAGCACAAACAGAGTATTTTCAGGGGATGTTTGTCTACCGTGCCTCTCCTTATCATCAAACAGGTCAAAGGAGAGGTAGGCTTGATTTGCGAGCCATCAATCGACGCAATCTGATTGTGTGATGACTTAAGAGCCATGGGATACAATCTTAATAAATGACAAGGAAAAGACTCACAAATCTCCTCCCTCTCATGATATTGATCAAGGAAAGTGATTGACATTGACTCTTGAACCGTTTTCATCACTAACAAGTATGAAATGACTCAAGACTCAATGGGGTCAATTAACGTTCGATTGAACCCAAACCATTTCATTATCAAGTTACCTCTTAATCCAATTTGATTACCTCTTTTAATTACCTTTCCATTCATTAGCCATTTTAGTCCAATAATGAAGATTAAGTCCACTAACGGAGGGAAGTGTCAAACAAAAGGATTGTTTTGGGCATGAGAGAGATGTCATGCCTTTGGTAATGAACCTCGAAGAGATTAAACCATTAAGCCCAAGGATCTCTATCTCAAGCTTAAGCAATACCTAGAGGGAGGTTGCAGTGGTGATTAGAGGTGAAAACAAGTATGGAAAGCACTAAATAAATGCCATCAACTCAAATAAGTTAGTGTCTAATGCCTAGAACACCAAACCCATGAGGACCATTACACTAGAAGCATGCTATACAAAGCATAAATGAAACTAACAACCTAAAACAGTCCTAAAATAGTCAAAAATTTGATTGAAATTCACATGGAAAGGCTTGAAAAAGTAAGCTACAATATTGAGGAAATTAAGCTAGTAAACAAGCACGAGGAGGGGAGGCTAACCCCTCCATTTTTAGGACTTCAAAACACCATTTTTAGCCTCTGAAAACCTCTGAAATTCTGTGATAAAAAGCTCAAAAAAAAGTTGATGAAAAAATGGGAAACATAAGGGTAAAAGCTTAGGAAGTAAGGTTCAAAGAAGGGTGGTCAACCTCTCTACCTTTAATGGCCTTAAACCACAAGTTTCAGCCCATAAACACAGATGAAAAAAAAAGTACAAAACCAACAATGAATGATGGTGTGATGACCGGGTGCGCTACTCATTTTGTTTTTTCTCGTTTAACTTTGGATTTGTTGTGTTCGGAAGTTTTTCTCAAAATTTGGTTCTTGTTTATTCCGGTGTTGAATTTCACTTGTTGCGAAGGGTGCGAGGTCGGGTCCAGAAGGTTTGGAGTTGAGCTGAGAAAATTCTGGGTTGGAGGACTAGGGCCGCACGTGCGGGGCCTTGGGCCCCACGTGCGGAATATAGGGGAAAACCTGGGTTCATACTGAAATAAAAGCACATGGAGTAGTAGGTGTGGGAAGGAAAGGGCCGCACATGCGGAGATGAAAGCCGTATGTGCGGAAGGCATGCTCCGCACGTAAGGGAATCGGTGCCGCACGTGCGGGCGACATTGAGTCCGAAAATTAGTCTTTTTCTTCTTCCTTGGGCTGTGTGTTTATCACTTTTGTATATCATTTTCTCACTTTAAAATCAACTTTTGCTCCTCCTTCTCTCTAAAACCTCCACCAAAACATCTTAAACCCTTGATCTCTTTGGATTCATTGGAGTTTTGACCTAACTTCATCAAATTTGGAGAGCTAACCGAAGGCATCATCTTGTGCGGTGGAGATTTGATTTCAACACCGTCAAATTTGGGGGTTTCTCATCTTTTCTTCTTCAAAACTTGAGGTAGGGATTTTTTTTAGAGTTATATATATATATATATATATATATTTTGCAAGATTATGTTGATGTGGGACTCTTTGGAAAGTGTACTGATTTTGATTTTGGGTCATGTGAAAGGATGATTGCAAAAATAGGTTTACACCTTGTTTTTCTTACAATATTTGATAGCTTGACTATATTATGAGAAAGGATGATTTGGGAAGAGATTTCCTCTTTGAAAAATGAAGAAACGTTGAGTTTTGACAAAAACCTAGAACTTGAGATTCTATGAGAGATGTTGAGAGTTTGTAAATGTTTATCTATTACAATGTTGAAATGAGTGAGTAATTGAGAAATCTCTTGTTGTACTTAGTAAATGGTAAATTTTCTTGAAATATGAGAATCATTGATTTTGGGTGATTGATGCACTAAAATGTGACATAATCATGAAATGACAAGTTTGTTGAAAATGTTTGGGTATGAAAATGTTATTGCTCTTGAAGGGTTCATATGGATATGTGATGATCTTGTGAAATGCATTGGATAGAGAAATGGAAATGTTTGATCACAAATGGAGCATTTGTGTGGAAGTTTTGTAAATAGATAACTATTGCATCACGTGGATAATTGTTGCATGGGCATTTCAATACATTGCTTGTTATAAAATCTTGAATTGGGATTTGAAACCTTACATTGAGAAAGAAATATTGTGAAATGAGTTTCATTGAAATGTTTTGGGGTAAATACATTGGTAAGTTCGGTTAGGAGGTGTAGATGAAATTGATTAAGTTGGCCTGAGTGTCCAGGGTGAAAGGCCGAAAATACGCGCGGAGGAGAGGTACCACGTGCCTACTGGTTAGCTACCGGGAAAGTGGGGATTTGGTAACGCTAGTTATGCCTACTTGCACACACCAACCTAGGGATTACCTGAGTCGTATTTACTGCCCCTTAACTAAATTGTAAATTTCTAAATTATTGAGATTTCAAATTATCTTTGAGCATGGTAGTTTTCAAAAGATGAAAGATGAAATCTTCTTTTAAATGGCATAGCATGGCATGTGCATTTCATATTGGGAATCTTGCATAAATGTGTATACTTTGTTAAGAATTCTCTACTGGGCTTTATGCTCACCCCTATGGGATTTTGGTACAGGAAATGATGTGGTGAACCTGCCAATCTAGGGCGTGGATAAATGTATATAGAGCACAAGGCTTTGTTTTGTTGTGATTGTATTTGTAAGCCTAGGGCTATAACTGTTTGAGTCCGAGAGACTATGTTTGTGTAACTGGGCTTAAGCCTTAGAATTTGTAAGCCCTTAGGGGCATTTTATTTATTTATTTATTTTGAGTTGGTGTTCTACATGCTATAGATTCATGTATTTCATATCATTGAATGTATAATTCGTATGTGGGACTATTTTGTGCAAACTTTAATGATCAAGGTTATGATGATTGGGAAAATTGCCATTATTCCTTAATGAATGTCGGTTGATGTACCTAGATTATGTTGGGAAATTTTTGGGGCATTACAACTTGGTATCAGAGCTACCTGGTTTGAATACTTGGGGCTCGCAGGGAGTGGTTGTTTTACCACAATGGGTTCATTTCACATAATTAGGAGACATTTTGTAGTTTGTATTTTGTATTTTGTATTTTGTGACTATATGATAACTTGTTTATATGACTATGTGGGTATGCGATTGGACTTTTGGGATGTTGTTTGCGTCCATTAATTTCCTTGAGATCATATTAGAAGGGTACTCGATCAATACTCATTCTACTAAGAATTCTTGGTTTTTCATTGGACAAATTTCATCACAAAAGGATAATCCGTATGTGCTTAAATGACAAAGTGCTTATGTGGAGTGGAATTGAATTGTTTGTGTGGTAGAGTATATATAGAATTGTTATAGTCTAACGTATGAGGCAAGTTGCGAGCACATTTGGAATTATGTGCTAAATTGTTTACCTTGCTCCTTAATTAGGATGTCAGGTAAGGTCAAACCCATGGTGGTAGAGGTGGAAAGCATGGTAGGGTTCGCTGGGGTGTGTATGAAATACCGGTCCATGAGGTTCTGGTGCAAGTAGAGGGATTGGGCCATGCCAATTGGCCGAACAAGTAGGGTAAGTGAAGATTCCGGGGCATGCGGGTCAAGCCGCAATGGGGGCCCTAGCCCGAGAAATGGTGGGGGCCTTGAGGGAATCAATGAACATACTAAGGGCAGAGAACCAAGCTAAAGAGAACGTCATAGAGTCAAGGGCGAGTTTTCTCACTAGGGAGTTTTTACGGGCCAAACCGAATGAGTTCCATAGTGGTCCCGAGCCTAAGAAAGCGGATGAGTGGCTCGAACAAATAGTGAAGACATTCGAGATGCTTCACATTGAGGATAGCGAGTTAAGGGTGACTCTTGCGAGTTACTACGTAAAGGGGGATGCGGGCTAATGGTGGAAATACGCCAAGGGTCGAATAGAGCCAACATGGGAAGCATTTGTGGTGGCTTTCCAAGACAAGTACCTACCTCCCACTGCTAAGGAGAGGTTGAGGCAAGAATTTCAGGACCTCAAGCAACTTAACATGTCCGTGGCCGAGTTTGAAGCGGCCATCTCTAGTTTGTCCCGGTTCGCACCGGAATTGGTGGCAACGGAAGAACGCCGCATTGAATTTGAGAAGAAGTTAAGAACCAAAATCTTGTTCAAAGTTACAGGAAACATAATTCAAAATTATGACCGTCTTGTGGAGGCGGCGGCACATGTGGAGATTACGATACAAGCCGAAGAGGAAAGGATTCGGGGTTCAAGGTCTAGAGGCCAAGATTCACAGGGAGATTTTAGACCTAGTAAGAAGAACAGGGGAAACTTTTCATCCCACTCCCAACCATAGCCGTCTAGATCCACCTTTCCTTTGCCTAGTGCGGGCTCGGGAAAGAGTACACCGAGTGGTTTTTCCTGTTTCAAGTGTGGTCAACCTGGCCACAAGGCCTTTTCATGTCCATAGAAGGGGGAAGGACATCAGATGTTACCACCACCACCTAACCGATCCCAGAGTCAGTCCCATAATAGACGACAAGGACCTACTTGCTATCAGTGCGGTCAGTCAGGGCACATAAAGAGAGCTTACCTGCAGTTGGAAGGCGCATCTGTCGCATCAGGGTTGAGGCAGACTCAAAGCCACCAGCAGGCTCACTCAGTCCAGACTTCCCATGCTAATCAGGGAGCCGCTTTGGCTCAGTCAGTGAAGCAGGCCTGTAACGACCCCAATATGCGTATAAGGAATTATCTTTATTTACCTATGGGTTAATGTGCTTTAATTTAATTATATCTGTTCGAATTGAAGAATTATCTATTGAGTTACGACTTTAAAACTGGAATTGACGACCTTTATGGGTTCAAAAATCGAAATTGAGTACATAGATATGTTAATGGAAATTTTTAGAGCTATTTGGGAAAATTAATTGGAAATTTATTTCGTCAGATTCGTTAAGGTATGTTTGGGTAGTTAACTTTGCACTGTAAATTGAAGGCCTTACAGGCTTCAGAAACCAGAATAGAGTACATATTTATGATCAGTATAATTTTTAGAGTCATCTGGGAAGTTTAATTGAAATTTGATTCCGTATGATTCGTAAGGGTGCGTTTGGCTATTCCTATTTGTGATAAGTATATATATATAGATATATATGATATGAAGGAACTCAACATTTGAGCCAAAAATATCTAAGGGAGAGGGAGAGAGAACTATGAAAGAGAGAGAGAGAGAGAGAGAGTGAGAGAGAGAGAAGGAAAGACAAAGATTCTCTAAGAGAAGCTCACCATTCATGGGGGTTTGAAGATAATTGAAAAGAACAGAATAGGGAGAAAGAAGATCAACCATGAAACTTGGGAAAATTGAAGAGATTAGGGGGAAAAGCAAAGAATTGAGTTAAGGTATGTGGCTTTAACTATTATCTTTGTAGATAATTCATCTACTACATGAAATCAAGGATTGACTTGGAAGATTAATATGTAAATGAACAAGTGTGTTGGGTTATGAATGAAATGGGTTGAACTCAAGGAATTGAACCTTGATTTCCTTAAATTTTCTTGAATTGGGTTCAATCTTAAGAATGATTCATGGAATAACAAGGTTTGGTGTGAGAGCCAACCATGTGTAAGATATATTTACATGATTTTGGGCATATATTGTAGAAGTTTGAATACATAGGAAAAAATGAGATTTGAATTTCCAACTTTAAGTAAGATTGATGTAATTGAGGTGAAATTCTATTTGAATGATGTTAGTTGATCATGTTATAGAGTAATTTTACATGTTTTTGGGTGATTAAAGTTGAAACCTAACTTAGAAAATGGAAAAACAAGTGTTAAAGCCAACCAAGATTTTTGAACAACAAAATTTGCCCAGAGCTGCACATGCAGTGGGGCTTCCCACACGTGCGGCAGTCCATTTCCAGCACCAAATCTGATTCTGCTAAAAAAGCACATTGTCCCGCACGTGTGGCTCTGTTTCCCACAAGTGCAAGACAGCTCTGTTTCAGCCAACTTCAAATAAGCATTACTCTTGCATCCGGACTCCGTTTTAAGTGATTCTTGAGCCTAAATTCAAGCCCCGGAAGTCTAGTTTCCAATGGTGGTAATCTTACTCCCAAATTCTAAGTACACAAATAGATATGGCCAAATTAGTGGTGATTGTTCACTTTTTGTCTACCGATTTAATACCATTTCTTCTTCTAAACCATTTTCCTTTCGATTCCTCCTATTTTCCTAGACATAGATTATGACCTATTGAGGACTAATGAGTTTAGAACCACCAAGGCTAATTGATTAAAGAACAAGAAAGAGATTGGTTATATGCTCATATTATGCTATGTGCATTGTGTTTGTAAATCAAACGAGGACGTCGTCCCATCGTTACCAGAAGCCCAGCACTGTGAGTAATAGTCTAGTAAAGATATGCTTTTCATTATCTATTTTGTTAATGTGTGACATGATTCTCTAAATATCGTATTTTGTTAATGTGTGATACGATTCTCTAAATGTCGTATTTTGTTAAAATACACAAGTTTCCAAGAAAAGTAAAATGAGTCAAGAATAAGAACTGTGAATTGTTTATAATATAATATGGTGGGCCCAAGGCCATTCTGTTTATCTGTTCTGCTTATGCTATGGCATGGTATGAATTGTTCGGTCTTTAAGACCTAATCATTTTGGTATGGAACAAAGTATTGTACGGAACTAAGTGCTACAGTGTGAGTCACCTCTAGAGTCCGTATGAGACACCTCTTGCGTCCATACATGCATGAATTGGGCCCAAGGGGAGGTGGAGACATGTCGATGTTCCATCTACTCCATGATCAGATACAATGATACGATATGATACGTTTGGACCGAAGGTCGTTTTGATATATGATTGGGCCTGAGGCGGTTTTGTTATACATGGACTTGAGGTTGTTCAGAGCATATGCTATGCATACAAAGGTTTTGACATCGCTATATGACTCATGTTATGATGTGTTATTTTATCTGCATGAATGGATGTCCTATTTTAAAATGTGCTTATAATCTTTTGTCTAAGTGGGCGTACCACGTACCACGTAAAATGTTTTGTAATAGTTCTATTATATATTCCACTTGAAAGGGTATGGTTTATGATACGATAAATGATTGTTTTGAAAAGATTTATGATACGTTTCTAAATTGTGAAGTATGTTATCCTAGTGTTAAGGACATCATTCATTAACCTCTTTACTTTAGTATTACTCATTGGGCGTTAGCTCACCCCTTTCATTTTATATATGTAGGTGAGCCATCAGGGATCAACACTAGAGTTGTATCAAGGTCCGCCTTTCTATCAAACCAACCGGGTTATGCCTCCGCGTTGAGGCCTTAATTTTGTATTGGGAACTATGTAATTTATTGAGTCCTATGTAAGTGTATGTGAGATCTGTATAATTCTATGACTATTATAAATATGGAAGCGTATTTAATTGCTTAAGCTAATCTAAATCTTCATGCATGCACAAGCTCAATGGGCATTTTATCTATGTTGATATTTGTTTCCGCTTAAGGCCCCGTATTTGAATACATATTATTATGAAATTTTGTTTTGAGGCCTAATCACAGGCTAGTCATGGACCAAACTTTTAGGGATGAGTTTGGGTCGTGACAAGGCCTATGCTCCGAGAGATGAGCAGGTTGATCAGAGGCCACAGGAGCGCATGTATGCGGTTACCGTGCCAGAGTAGTTACCGGGATCCTCAGTGGTGAGGGGTATTTTTGTTGTGTGTAATTCTTTGACTAATGTGTTGATAGATACAAGTGAGTCTCATTCATTCATATCTACTGCATTTGCGTCTGCTTTGGGGTTAGAGGTGGCAAAGTTGGCGTCTCCGCTCAGAGTAGAGTCACCAGTTGGGGGTAAAGTTGACTTAGATTGGGGGTGTCGTGGTTTTCAGATAGAGGTTGCCAGACGTCGACTCCCATTTGCTTTTGTGTTGCTAGACATGCCGAGTTTTGATGTCATTCTAGGCAGGGATTGGCTATCTTCGTACCGAGCGGTGATTGATTGTTTTCATCAGAGAGTTACAGTGTGCACCTCGAGCGGTGATTGTTTTTATTTTCTAGGAGACCGGGTTAATGGAGTCTTGTCGCCAGTTTTTGACCTTCGTAGTAAGAACAAGCTTAGTGGCCTTCTTGCAACTCTCTTGGATAGTGAGAGTGATGAGGCTCGTGTTGAGTTGCCAAGGGTAGTTTGTGAATACCCAAACGTATTTCCCATGGACCTTACTAGTTTGCCATCCCATCGGGAGATTGAGTTCACCATTGATTTAGCGCCTGGCACGGCACAGCACCGATTTCCATGGCGCTGTATAGATTTGCACCCGCCGAATTGCACGAGTTGAAGGTTCAACTCCAAGAACTTTTAGACAAGGGCTTTATCCATCCTAGTACATCGTCTTGGGAAGCGCCGGCTCTCTTTGCAAAGAAGAAGGATGGGTCGTTGCGGTTGTGTATTGATTACTGCAAGTTGAAGCAAGTTACCGTTAAGAACAAGTATCCTCTACCCTAAATAGATGATTTATTTGATCAACTTAGAGAATCTAACTGCTTTTCGAAGATAGGTTTGAGGTCAGGGTACCACCAGTTAAGAGTCCGAGAGGAGGACATCCAGAAAACGGCCTTTCGTACGCGTTATAGCCACTATGAATTACTTGTAATGCCTTTTGGGTTGACTAATGCACCAGCTTCCTTTATGGATCTGATGAACCGAATTTTTAGAGAATACTTGGATCATTTTGTGGACGACAACTTAATTTATTCAACCTCCGAGGAAGAACACAAGACTCACTTGCGGGTAGTGCTTGACTTGCTTAGGGAGCACCAGTTGTATGCCAAATTTGAGAAATGTGAGTTTTGGCTCACCGAGGTGAAGTTTTTGGGTCATGTAGTGTTAAGAGAGAGGGTAACTGTAGACTCTTCGAAGATAGACGCTTGCAGGATTGGGGGCAACCCAAAAATGTTTTTGAGATCTGGAGTTTCTTGGGATTGGCACGATATTACCGACGTTTTGTAAGGGAATTCTCAAGACTAGCCACGCCTTTGACTAGGTTGACTAGAAAGGGTGTCAAATTTGTGTGGAATGAGGCTTGTGAAAGGTCATTCCAAGAATTTAAGGCTAGATTGACCACCGCACCGGTCTTGACAATTCCAGAAAGAGGCTTGGGTTACACTATTTATTGTGATGCGTCTCAGGATGGGCTTGGTTGTGTCTTGATGCAAGGGGGAAAGGTTGTGGCCTACGGTTCACGACAATTGAAAACTCATGAGAAGAACTGCCCCATCCATGATTTGGAGTTAGCGGCGGTAATTTTTGCCTTGAAAATTTGGAGGCATTATTTGTATGGTGAGAAGTTTGAGGTTTTCTCCGATCATAAGAGCCTAAAGTATTTGTTTTCCCAAAAAGACTTGAATTTACGCCAACGGAGATTGATGGAATTTATGGAGGACTACGACTTTGAATTACACTATCATCCAGGAAAGGCCAATGTGGTCGCCAATGCCTTGAGTCAGAAATCTATGAGTAGTTTGGCAAGTGTGGCCATTCGAGAATGGGTTATGCTAGGCGATATCGGCAAGTTTGATTTGCACTTGAGTGAGTCTGGGGAGAGTGCAACCTTGTTCACTCTGAGTACGCAACCTACCTTCATTAGTAAAGTTATATAGGCACAACAAGGAGACCGTGAGGTGGAGTCAATTCAAGATAGAATTTCCAACGGGAAGGAAGAGAAGGGTCTGAACATTCACTCGGATTTAAGTGTACGTTATTTAGACCGCTTGTTCGTACCAAAATCTTGTAGAGATGAAGTACTTCGAGAGTTCCATCACTCGCGCCTTGCGGTACATCTGGGAGGCACCAAAATGTGTCACGATCTTAGTTGTCAGTTTTGGTGGAGGGGTATGAAGCGGGATGTCACTTCCTTTGTATTGAAGTGCCTTACTTGTTAACAAGTGAAGGCTGAACACCAGAGACCAGCGGGTTTGTTACAACCCTTACCGATAGCCGAGTGGAAGTGGGAGCACGTTACCATGGATTTTGTAGTTGGGCTTCCTAGAACACAGCGGGGCAATGATGCCGTTTGGGTGATTGTTGATAGGTTGACTAAGTCTGCACATTTCATTCCGATGGACTCAGTTGAGCACTTCGTAAAGTTGTACATTAGAGAGATAGTTCGGCTTCATGGAGTTCCTGTAACCATTGTATCAGACAGAGATCCTCGTTTCACCACCCGATTGTGGCAAAGCCTTCAAGAGGCGTAGGGAACTAAGTTGACCTTTAGTACCGCTTACCACTCTCAAACCGATGGGCAGTCGAAGTGTACCATTCAAATTTTGGAGGACATGCTTAGAGCTTGCATCCCCAATTTCAAGGGGTCTTGGGAGAGGCACTTGCCATTGATTGAGTTTGCCTATAACAATAGTGACCAAGCTAGCATCGAAATGGCACCGTTTGAGGCCTTCTATGGCCGACCTTGTAGATCACCGGTTTGCTAGGCCGAGGTGGGTAATGCACCGTTGTTGGGCCTAAAAATTGTTAGGGAGACAACCGAGAAAGTTGCTCTCATTCGGAGGAGGTTAGCTACGGCCCAAAGCCGACAAAAGAGTTATGCCAATAAGAGGACACGACCTTTATCCTTCGAAGTTGGTGACCATGTGTTCCTTAAGATCTCACCGAGATGGGGTTTGATGAGATTCAGTAAGAGTGGTAAATTGTCTCCAAGGTTTATTGGGCCTTTCGAGATATTAGAGCGAGTTAGGGAGGTGGCGTATCGGTTAGCTTTACCTTAACTTTCGGGAGTTCACAATGTGTTTCATGTGTCTATGCTTAGAAAGTATGAGCCCGACCCTTCTTATGTGCTTGATTGGATTGATTTAGAGGTAGATGAGGATGCCTCTTACGAAGAGCGACCGGTTCAAATACTAGACACCCGAGAGCAAGTGCTACGGGGCAAAACTATACCGTTAGTAAAGGTATTGTGGAGACACCATGTGGTTGAGGAAGCAACGTGGGAAAAGGAGGCGGAAGTCCGCTCTAAGTATCCAGATTTGTTTGAAAATGCTTAGTTGTTTTAATTTGTAATATTCCCTAATGTTTGAGGGAAAATGTGTATGTATTATTAATCTAAGCATAAGGTTGTGGTGGAATGATATTTTGCTAAAAAGCTTTATTTCTTATGCCTATTATAAGCGGTTGTCGTTTTTGAGATAATCATGAAGATAGTGGTAAATGTTGGTTGAAGATCTATTTTGTGATTTGAAATTGTGATAGCATAGTTGTGATTGCTAGAAAACCTTTGTTTGGGTAGTTTATTTAAATTTCGGGGATGAAATTTCGTATGATAGGGAGGTTGTGATGGCAGGGTGTGCTACTCGTTTTGTTTTTCATCGTTCAACTTTGGATTTGTTGTGTTTGGAAGTTTTTCCCAAAATTTTGTTCTTGTTTATTTCGATGTTGAATTTCACTTGTTTCGGAGGGTGCGAGGTCAGGTCTGGAAGGTCTAGAGTTGAGCCGAGAAAATTTTGGGTTGGAGGACCAGAGCCGCACGTGCGGGAGATGAGGCCGCAAGTGCGGGAGATGAGGCCCCAAGTGCGGGAGGCAAGTGCGGTTCATACTGAAATAAAAGCACATGGATTAGTAGGTGTGGGAAGGAGAGGGCCGCACATGCAGGGATGAAGGCCGCACGTGTGGAAGGCATGCTCCGCATGTAAGGGAATCGGCGCCGCACGTGCGGGCAACGCTGAGTTCGAAAATCAGTATTTTTCTTCTTCCTTGGGCTGTGTGTATATCACTTTTGTATATTATTTTCTCACTCTAAGATCAACTTTTGCTCCTCCTTCTCTCTAAAACCTCCAGCAAAACATCTTAAACCCTTGATCTCTTTGGATTCATTAGAGTTTTGACCCAACTTCCTTTATCAAATTTGGAGAGCTAACCAAGGGCATCATCTTGTGTGGTGGAGATTTGATTTCAACACCGTCAAATTTGGGGGTTTCTCATCTTTTCTTCTTCAAAACTTGAGGTAGGGATTTTTCTTAGAGTTATATATATATTTTGCAAGATTATGTTGATGTGGGACTTTTTGGAATGTGTAGTGATTTTGATTTTCGTTCATGTGAAAGGATGATTGCAAAAATGGGTTTACACCTTGTTTTTCTAACAATATTTGATAGCTTGACTATATTATGAGAAAGGATGATTTGGGAAGAGATTTCCTCTTTGAAAAATGAAGAAACGTTGAGTTTTGACAAAAACCTAGAACTTGAGATTCTATGAGAGATGTTGAGAGTTTGTGAATGTTTATCTATTACAATGTTGAAATGAGTGAGCAATTGAGAAATCTCTTGTTGTACTTAGTAAATGGCAAATTTTCTTGAAATATGAGAATCATTGATTTTGGGTGATTGATGCACTAAAATGTGACATAATCATGAAATGATAAGTTTGTTGAAAATGTTTGGGTATGAAAATGTTATTGCTCTTGAAGGGTTCATATGGATATGTGATGATCTTGTGAAATGCATTGGATAGAGAAATGGAAATGTTTGATCACAAATGGAGCATTTGTGTGGAAGTTTTGTAAATGGATAACTATTGCATCACATAGATGATTGTTGCATGTGCATTTCAATACATTGCTTGTTATAAAATCTTGAATTGGGATTTGAAACCTTACATTGAGAAAGAAATATTGTGAAATGAGTTTCATTGAAATGTTTTGGGGTAAATACGTTGGTAAGTTCGGTTATGAGGTGTAGATGAAATTGATTAAGTTGGCCTGAGTGTCTGGGGTGAAAGGCCGAAAACACGCAAGGAGGAGAGGTACCACGTGCCTACCGGTTAGCTATCGGGAAAGTGGGGATTTGGTAGCGCTAGTTATGCCTACTTGCACACACCAACCTAGGGATTACTTAAGTTGCATTTACTGCCCCTTAACTAAATTGTAAATTTCTAAATTATTGAGATTTCAAATTATCTTTGAGCATGGTAGTTTTCAAAAGATGAAAGCTGGAATCTTCTTTTAAATGGCATAGCATGGCATGTGCATTTCATATTGGGAATCTTGCATAAATGTATATACTTTGTTAAGAATTCTCTACTAGGCTTTATGCTCACCCCTATGGGATTTTGGTACAGGAAAGGACGTGGTGAACCCGCCAATCTAGGGTGTGGATAATTGTATATAGAGCACAAGGCTCTATTTTGTTGTGATTGTATTTGTAAGCCTAGGGCTATAACTGTTTGAGTCCGAGAGACTATTTTTGTGTAACTGGGCTTAAGCCTTGAAATTTGCAAGCCCTTGGGGGCATTTTATTTATTTTAATTTTTTTTGAGTTGGTGTTCTACATGCTATAGATTCATGTATTTCATATCATTGAATGTATAATTCGCATGTGAGACTATTTTGTGCAAACTTTAATAATCAAGGTTATGATGATGAGGAAAATTGCCATTATTCCTTAATGAATGTCGGTTGATGCACCTAGATTATGTTGGGAAATTTTTGGGGCATTACAGATGGTAAATAAATAAGGGAAAGAAGCTTGGAGTTATGCCTCTTGAAAAGGAGTAACACCTTGAGTTATAAACCACCAATATCTCACCCTCAAGAGCTAATATGCAAGCTCAATAACCTCAGCCAAGAACCCTCAAAAAGTTTGTTTTTAGGAGCCCAGGTAAGGTATGTATGAATGTATATAGGTTGCAAGGAAAAGAGAGAGATGTTTTTTTCAAGAATTTGGCTTCACTGGCACAGTTGGTAGAAAATATTTGGTTTTTTGACACAAGTGGATGGCCGACCACTAGGTGGACGGCCGGCCACCAAGTGTCCTGCAGGCCCCTGGGTGGTCAGGCTTGGAAAACTGCTATTTTTGGTCCAAAAATGATGCAAGGTTTGTAGGATTATTAAGGCTCAAATCCGAGGCTTCTTGCTGAGGAAATCGAGCATTTGACAAGCGTATAAATTCATCATTGGGTGATCAATCGGTGGTGCCCAAGGCTTTAGGGTGGTCAAAAATTGGGTGTCTACAGCTGCTATCAATGCTAAGCTAGTGAGCTTCGAGGCCTGCCATCAACACCGATCTAATAATGACTTTGAGGCATGCTATCAATCCTAGCCTGGTAATGTTTTAGGGCCTGCTATCAATGCCAAGCATTAGCATTTACTTGTGGAGGGGAAACCTCTCTCAAAAGCTACTATTACCTTGGTAGAGTCTTCCTTCTGCAAGTTAGTTGCAATGGTTGTAATTGTTACAATAGTTGTTTCCCTCGTGAAGTTCAAATGGCAGTGCCGATAATACTAAGAATGGCAGTGCCGACAAAGTACCTCAACAGCTTGACCATTGCAAGTGCTGTCTCAGCAAGTTAGTTGCTACGGTTTTGTCTTTCCCTCAACAAGTTCAAATGGTGGCATCGACAATATTTGGGATGGCGATGCTGATAATATTAGGAATGGCGGCACTGAGACAAAGTGCCTAACCAACTTGACCACTGGAAATGTTGCCTCCACAACTTGACTTAGCCATTTTTCTTTATGGAGCTTGTTCGGACCTTTGGCGGGTCGGACCTATTCTGGCCTGCTGTTGACCCCCTTCTCTTGGGCTTTAGACCATGCTTCTTTAATCATTTTTGCTCGTCTAACTTATGCAACCTCAACACTTGGGTCCATACTCAATTTCTCTCTTAATTTCTGCCGCTTTACACTTTTTTTATAATTTACCTTATTATTTGGGTCAGTTTTTGTCAATTAAATTTTTTTTTATTACCAATTGTGTTATTACACATCTTTTGTCATTTAATGCTTGAAACACACAATTAATGGCAAGATCTCATAAAAAATAATAATAAAAGAAAAGAAAAAAATTTATTTAAATATAATTGAGATAAAAAAAATTGAAATTTACTTTATCATAAACTATTTTTTCCTCTACATTCTACATTTTTTGTTGTTTAATTTAAAAATTACTTTAAAATTTACGATTGTGCATAGCACGAGTATTATGTTAGTACCAAGTAAATGAAACGGACATCACCATGATATATATGTATATATATATATATATATTTAAGTTTATAAAGTAAAAAAAAAAAAGCTGACAAATTTTACGACCATCTATTATATTTTTATTAAACAAGCCACGTTTACATCACTTTTGAGGAAATTTATATTAAGAATGTGTGTTTAAATCATCTTCCCTTGTTCCTAATGAGGAAATAGCCAAAATAGAAGAGAATAAAACATATATAAGGTTATGTTTAGATTATAAATTTATGAAGGAAAAAGAAACAAGAAAGAAAAAGTGTTACAAAATAAGGGATGAAGATGATGTCTGAAACAATGAAGAATACGGCTTCAATGCGTATTACGAACATCATTGTCCTTAAGACATTATTTGTATCTACTAGCAATATGCAACAATAAAGTCCAACATCCAATGTGTGTCAATCTGTGTTTTTCCACTGATGAAGATTGACCCCAAATACCTTTGGATAATGCACAAATATGAACAAGCTCTGGAGTTCTATATTTGCCAAAACAAATAAAATAAAATAGAATGAAATTATGTGTGCTTAACTGTTCTTGAATCTATTCATGACCTCGTGCCAGTGTGATATCTTCTCCAACTTCTATGGTGGAGGTTGCGAGTTCAAGTCCAATGTGGAGCATTAAGTGACCCCCTTTTCCTTTCCTCTTAATTTTTATTTATATATTTTTCCAAGTTGTAGATTGTTAGTTTGTTAGAAGATTAGATTACCACTAAAGGGGTCGCCGCTCTATCAACTCAAACTCTTAGCCTTCTCCTCACCACACCGTAAGATATAAGACCACTAGACCAAACCTAAGGTCTTTTTTATTTTGTTGAGAGTCTCTCTCTACTTTTATTCTTTTAGGGTGTCTCTCTACAAGTGCACTGCCTAGGGTGGAGGAGGGGGGCTCCAGTCTCTAGCCTCCTAGCTCCTCCTTCTACCCTCCTTTCTTCCTTTTGTTTTCTTTGTTGTTCTAGTTAAATAAACCTTGGAAGGTTTGTCTTTCCAACTTCTCCCTTCTCGTGAGGTGTTCTCCCTCCTTGTGAGGTGTTCTCCCTCTCATGATGGAATTTCTCCTTATTTAACCTTGACACCTTACCCCAACCGTAGCTTTCACTGGATTTGCCTTTTCTCTCATCATCCGCATCACTCTAGCACCTCCACCACTGTACTGCCACCTCTTTGTCTCCATGGCCCCACCCCTACCAGATCTTCATCCACCTATTCTCTACTCCTTTATCTTTACCAGTTTTGCTTGCCTCCCACCGTCGAATCTGTCGCCACTAATTCCATTGCCTTGGCTTGTTAGGATTGAGATTGCTTTTACATTTTTTTTTTCATATATATTTTCTTGTTTACTTGGTGTTTGGTTGTGTGGCTAGGTCTTTATCGGTTGCATGATTGTAGTTTACCGTCATTGTAGATATAACCTATGAATTAACTCAAACTTGCCTTATTGCCAAACTCTTATGATCGGCGTCTACTTCGCAGTACGGACTTTGCGTCTTGATGTTTATAGCTTCTCTTTAGTGCTTCATTCGATGATTTTTACTTTGTTTGGTGGAATTTTTTTTTCTTAGATGGACTCCTTTGTAAGTACCATTTGACTTACCTTAATGGAAATTTCTATTGTTCGGGATTGAAAAAAAAAAAATCCAAGTTCTATTCCTCTCCTCTTAATTTAAGCTAGTGTAAGTTCTGATTAAAATTTGGTGTTTGTATAGAAAGACTGCAATATGATTGATCCCAGCAATTATGTCAATACAATTTAAATTAAATTTTTTTTTTATTGTTATTATTAATTAGGGCACTCAGTCTATAAGTTCAAACTTAAAATTTCTTTAGTCAAAGGTCCAAGTGCTTATATGTATAACTCATTTGATTTGTGATTATTGGGGTTGCTATGGCCTGTGATTTATGGTTTGATGGATCTGTTGTTCGTGAAGCAGGATTTTGCAGATGAAGGTGTAAAGGAGAACATCAGTGTTCTTAACACCAGCAGAGAGGCCATGGTCGAAGCTGTTTAAGGGGATTTTAAGGAGGTAGACGGAGATGAAGATTGAAGATGAAGATTGAACAGATCTAGATCACTT
This sequence comes from Camellia japonica, assembly GCA_030407325.1. Lineage (NCBI taxonomy): Eukaryota > Viridiplantae > Streptophyta > Magnoliopsida > Ericales > Theaceae > Camellia > Camellia japonica. Next base: position 161,362 of record JAPPVO010002864.1, read on the forward strand.
TCGCCTCTTCCATGGGTCTCTAGTCTAGATCTATTGACAAACAGATCAACAAATCTACTCAAATTTCAATAGATCATTTTTTTTTTTGAACAGATTGAATTTTGTTTGTAATTTTGTATCTATTTTTTTTTTCCCCCTTTGTTGTTGTTGAACAGATAGAACAAACACCTAAGAACAAATAGATCCAATTTTTGGTTTGACAGATAGATAGAGAAAAATAGAGAATTTTGAAATTTGTACAGATAGATTTAAATAGATAAGGAAAAAAGTTAAACAAATAATAAAATTTGGACAGATATTTCAAAAGATAGGGAAAAAATTAAACAGATGGATACAAATTTAAACAAATATAATTTTTTTAATAGATAAATTTCAACAGATAGATTTTATTGAGACAGATATTTGAGTAGATAAGAACGAAATTTGAACTGAAAGAATCAAAAAAATGAACAAATAGGGAAAAGAATTGAACTTATAGGTGAAAAAATGGAACATATAAGGAAATTGTTTTTAACAAATATATATAAATTTGAACAAATAGTTAAAAAATCTAAACAGATAGTTTAAAAAGTCAACAAATAAAAAAAAGTCAACATATAGATTAAGGGCTAAAATTGAAAACATAAATGACATTCAAAACAAACATTATGACTTCCCATTAAACTACTTTACAAATTATGGACCTCTCACCAATAAAAAAAATCACTGAACCTAATGCATTATAGTTTCTTTAGCTTGGACTTTTTAACAATTTTCTTTATTAATTATTAATAATTATCATATCAGTTGAGGTTTTAGCCATTTGATGAAGCCATTTATTACAATCTTACAATTTGATGTGAAGGTATTAATTGTCTAATCATTGATAATCATGATTGATAAAAATTAAGTGAGAGACTTCTCTCCAGTCCACACAGTGGACTAAAGCGTGTTGTTGGGCCCGTGGGGCCCAGCACCAGTCCTGTTTCGATGATTTGAACTGTCAATGTGTAGAGCTCGTCGAATATTTCATGTCTACAAAAAATCATGTTGATCGGATATTGATAGCCCCTTGATCGGAATACATTTTTCTCAATGGTGAATATGATTTTAAAAATAAATTATTAACAATAATGTGTTCTGATCAAGGGGCTATCGATATCCAATCAATGTGATTTTTTGCAAACATGAAGTACTTGACGAGCTCTACACATTGAACGGTTCAGATCATCGAAATGGGCCTCACAGATCCAATAGCACGCCCCGGTCTACATAGTGGGCTGGAGAGAAGCCTCTCCTAAAAATTAATACGTTTAACAAACATATTGGTAGTGTCAAAATTATCTTACACAACAATTAGCAAGGTTGTTTTTTCTCCAATGGTGCTTTTAGGTTATTAGTTAGTTTGGATGTTTGTTAAGTTCATTGTTAGCTGTAGAGAGCCATCTAGCATAAAAGAACGAGAGGGAATAGAAACAATGAGAGAGAACAAAAAATGATGGGAATGGATTGGCTGCAGATTGTATTAGGAGAGAGAGAGAGAGTGTTGGGGGGCCATAGGATGGGCTACGTTGTACTTTCCTTTTTTTGTTTAATAATATTATAAAAGAATTTAATAATATTATTATATATATAAATATTATATATATATATATATTTGAGTGGACCCTACACTTACACAATATACACTTAATACACACTTTAACTACATCATTGGAGCACACACCCACTCTTTAACTAACAAACACTTAACGCACACAATTCAATCTCACTTTTTACACTTTTTGTCATATAACACTTTAGTAAACTTTTTTATCCATCCCATTAGAAATGCTCTTAATCATACACACACAATTGCTGAATGTACAACCTTTATTTTTTTATGTCAAGCATATTAGTCATTTAATCATTGATGATTATGATGGAAAAAAATCAATGGTCTTAATCACGAGAAGTTATTCATTGGTCTTGGGGTACAATCACGTGGTGTCCCAGGTGTATTTTGATTGATGGAGGGAATATGTAACACCCCCAAATAAATGACATAAAATAATTCTAATTAACCTCTTTCAATTTAAACAATCTTAACTCAATAAATCAAAAGGAGACTTATTTATAAGTCTTTTTTCAGACACTTATGGTAGACTAAGTCCTGTGTAATTTCTTATAGAGTCTCAAGTCCTATTTAGATAGGAATGTATTCTACAAGATCCTACATAAACGTAACATGACGTAACACCTACATAAACGTAACGTAACGTGACACCTAGATAAACGTAACATAACGTGACACCTACATAAACGTAACGTAACGTGTCACGTTACGTTTCGCAAACTTAATGAGTTTTTATTTTTTTAAATTGAATGTGAAAATGTTCCTGGTTTATGTTGGTGTCACGTTATGTTTCATATAAATATGATCTATGGCAACATTCAATTTTCTATATAGGAAATTGAATGTTGCCATAGATCATAGGTGTCACGTTACGTTTATGTAGGTGTCACGTTAAGTTACGTTTATGTAGATATGATCTATGGTAACATTCAATTTTCTATATAGAAAATTGAATGTTGCCATAAATCATAGGTGTCACGTTACGTTTATGTAGATGTCACGTTACATTACGTTTATGTAGATATGATCTATGGTAACATGCAATTTCCTATATAACAAATTGCATGTTACCATAGATCATAGGTGTCACGTTACATTACGTTTATATAGATATGATCTATGGTAACATTCAATTTCCTATATATGGTTTTACTATTATTTATGATATTAACAACTAATATTGAGGGTAAATGTGTCAACAAACTTCCCACAGGACTTATGGGAACATAAGTTTTTTAGTAGAACCATATGTAGCATAAGTCTCCCTAACAGGACTTATAAATAATTTTCCCTAAATCAAATACGATTGTATTTCAATTCATATGAGGGATTTATAAAGACGTCCATATGCAATACATATTCAATCTTCTTGAAGGATGAATCCATATCATGTGCGACGATTAAAACAAAAAGAATAACAAAAAAGAATGCTCCAAGGGCTATAAGTTCCAAAACTTAAGCACAGTTACACAAAAGATGGTTATTAAAAATCCGTACATGTAAAGCCCTTGATTGTCAAAATATACAATAAAAATAAAATAGCCTTGTGCTCTCAAAACACATTCCTCGCCTTTAGCTAGACAGAATCACTACATCATTTCCTGCACAAATCCACCAAGGGTGAGCACAAAGCTCAGTAGGAAAATCTTAGCAAAGTATATATGTTTAAGTAGTCTCATAATATATATTCCATGCATGGGCATGATCCAAAAATCCATATCTTTGTTCTTTTTGAAAACAACATGTAATGCTCCTTTCAAAAGTACATTATCTTAGTAAATTTATAATACACAGCCATGAATAATCAATATTCAAAACATGTAATGCTCCTCTCAAAACAATAAATCTATTTCCAAAACATAGCCATAATAATCAATATTCAAAACTCACTACAAAAGTTAAAGTTTTAAAGACCAAAATTTAGAGACAAACTTATTTTTTAGGGACTAAATATTTTTGTTGCGAAAAGTGTCATTATTATATTTTTAGCAATGAAAATTGGACATTAGTGATGAATTATTATCGTTTTGGGATCAAATTTTTTGTCTCAAAAAATAAACTCTTTTGAGACCAAATTATTTTGTCCCTAAAAGTGTATTTATTAATGACATTTTCAAAATTTTGTCGCTAAAAGTCTTATTTTTTATTTTTTGGAACGACCTTTTAGCAATTATCCTTATGACGATAGAAATTGGTTCCTAAATGTCTTTCGCAACAAATTTTTTACTTTTAGAGACAAAATTTGATCTCTAAAACTTTTATATGTTGTAGTGACTATGCAAATAAATATATGCAAATGCAATTATGCAATTCCCATGTTTCTCAATATTATGTCCTCAAGATAATACAATTATCAACATTCTCAATATTCCCAATTTAATAATCAATAACCATATCCATGTGACATATGATGTAACGCCCTCGAAATAAACCCACAATATACACAATATTGACATGCATTGATATAAGAAAACAAAACATTATTCCATTCATCAGAGTATTCTTATTGAAAAACATCACATGTAACATCAAAAGTAAATGCCCTACGGGCTTACAGCTTTCCAAGCCAACACTTAGACACAAAATGTGAGTACTAACTCAACTACAAATTAAGTCCTTGGCTTGAGTTTACATGTAATATCAAATAACAACTAACTAAAACAAGTCTTCAAATCCAAACCCTTCCAAGCTAAGTCCTTGGAGGTAGCATATCACCTGGACCTGAAAATGATGTTCCCGTATAGGGTGAGCCACAGCCCAGCAGAAATATACTAAACCAAATATAAGAATTGACTAAAGCAATAGCATTCAATAGATGGTTAACACTTATAAATCCATTATATCACTATACAGTTTCATGACGATAATGTCCATGACATGTTTCACTTTCCGTTATTATTTAACTTTCCATTTATACAGACATGGCTCAGAACCTGGCCAAACTATAAAATGAGACTACATCTCACATTAACATTACTTTCAATATCAACAATTCAAATGAGACTAAGGCTCATACTAAAACACTTCCATAAATCAATAAGTACACATATTTGCTGTACTAATGGAGTCCATCCCCTTTCTCCTCCTGAACAGGTTTGAGAGTCCATCCCCTATCTTCCCTCAAACCATGGAGTACATCCCCTATCTCCTCCCAAACAATATGCATATACAATGTATTAAACACTTGTCATACACAATATTCAATCAATACACGTATTTGCTGTATTAATTCAACCGTCATATTCAATGACTTATTCAATGTGATTAGTTTCAGTTTTCCCTAATCAACATGCAATTTCTACAACAATCACGACTATCCTCCACCGATAGCCCAAAACAGTTATTTCTAAATAGGAAATAAATGTATCAACAAATATAAACTCAACATTTTCATAGGTGAGTGATTAAATTATCCAACTACACCATTTAATCTCATAATCCCCCAATTTCATGAATTACACCAAATTTCCCACTTTCCCAAAATTAATTATACGAATTAATTTATTACAACAATTAGGGCTTTTTTAAATTATAAATCAAACCCTAGCTTTTCCCAAAATTACCGAACAACACCAACATATCAAAATGACCAAAACTTAGGACAAAACCTATAGTATGGAGTAGGGTATCCCTACCTCGAAGTGAATAACTCAAATGGAGAAGATGACCCGAAATCCAAAGTGCTCCGAATCCACAAATGTTCAAATTAAAACAAAGCCCTCAACCCACTCTATCTTTTTAATAAAGAACCTAGGGTAGAAACACCCTAAAAATAGATGAAACCTGTGAGAGAAGGTGAGTGGAGGGAGAGAGAACACGGACCTAGGGTTTTTAAAACAAAAGAGGATGAAAAAAAATGTTTAAAACCGCTGCTGCGTATTTAAATAAAACAGGCTCGCTCGAGCAAAGGATTGGTCGCTCAAGCGACCAGACACAAGAAAGCCTCGCTCGAGCGAAGAAAGTCTCGCTCGAGCCAAAAACTCGAAGCTTCAGGTCTGCAACCCAGAAGCACGCTCGAGCGACAGAATGCTCGCTCGAGCGAATAACTCGAAAACATACACCTCGCTCGCTCGAGTGAAGGAAATCTCGCTCGAGCCAAAAAACACAGCTCTCAGGTTCTATACCCAGACGCAATCGCTCGCTCGAGCGAATAAACCATGGCTCGAGCGAAGGCCCAAAAACAAGAGATCGCTCGAGCGACAAACTGCTCGCTCGAGCGAAGGACCAAATTTTGAGCAGCAACCCTTTGCTCCCAAACACTACCAAATTGTAATAAACCTGCCCAATACAACCCATAACTCAAATGACAAGGAAATAAAGGACGACAACAACATATATATAACCACAAGATCCACGGAACCTAAGTCCGAATACAACAACCAAATGGAGAAAGACCGGGGTCGCTATATATGACATAATCCATATTCACAATGCTATACAATTTTTCAATTTTCCATGATCCAAGTATTGTCATTATACTATCCATGGCAATTTCTCAACTTCCATCCATTACATGGATAATTTAACAACATAACTACATTTGATTTTTCTTCACAAAATTTCATGATTTCATGAGTTTTTCTTCAATAATTTTAACTTTTCCCCAACTTTCAAAATCTAGAGTTTCCATTCAAAATGAATTTCTCACATTTTCAAGAGGTATTCTAGTCAATGAATTTCCAAGAGTCACACATTTCACAAATAAAAATCAATTTCATGAGAGGGAAATGAAATACCACTTTTAAGCATATTCAAGAAACCCTCCCCCCCCCCCCCCCTCCCCTCTAAAAAAAAAAAAAAAACTCAAATCCCAATTCATAACCCAAAGATGACATCAAGAAAATGACAAAAACATGCCAAAATCATATATATAACTCAAATAAACTCCTTACCTTAAGATTTGGAGAAGAATAGAGAAGAAACTCCTAAAATTGACTATGTTGAAATCCGATGTCCACCGCCCAAGATGTAGCCCTTGATGAGCTCTCCAATTTTGATGAAGGAACTTGGGTCAAGACTCTAGAAATCAAAGATTTAATAGTGTTTGATGAGAGTAAATGAAGAGAGAAGGAAGAGAAATGTGTTTTAGAGAGAGAGAGATGAGAGAAAACTGAGATGGGTATTTAGCCCAAGAAAAGAAAAAGCAAAATTTTTAGACTTCCAGTATTTCCTGCATGTGCGGTACCTTTCTCGTACGTGCGGAGCGTACTCTTCCACACGTACGACACTCACCTCCACACGTGCAATTATTTCAAGGACCAACCTTAGAGAAACCTCTCCTCATCGTATGTGTGGCAGCAACAACTGCACTTGCGGCACACTCCCGCATATGCCCTCCGCACTTGTGGTTATTTTAGCCTCTAACCCTCAGAAACACACCATCACCCACACATCCCATTCCCACACGTGCAACGTTGTTCCCTCACATTCAGCCTGAACCCCCAGTATGTGCAGTTTTGTTACCTCTCTAGATTTTTCAAACTTGACCAGCCTATGACAACCCTGACTCCAACTACACTCCTGAAACAAGAAAACTCAACTCTAAAAATAATATGGAAATGCAAATTCAAGAAAGGTTTCAAGAGTGAACTTATATGGCCGATGAGGTCTTGAATCAGTTTCGAAAACCCGAAAATGAGAAATTAAACATGACTAAGAGGGAATAAAGTGGGTTATATACCCAAGACATCACAAAATAGGACTTACAATTTTGTGTTAGGTGATTGGGGAATATGAAAAAGCATAAGAGTTTGTAATTAGCCTGGGACATGGCCATATGGTATTCCATGACCAATCAATAATTTTTTCTTGATCACACAACACACAGGTGCCAAATGCATCAATTCTAAAGCGCTACAATGCGCTTAATTGCCCGTGTACAATTAATCAAAATAATTTGACATCATTTATTAATATATAGCACACTAGTGCATATTAGCATGATTCTTGGGCCATTTTTGGGAAGGTAAAAAAAAGTTAGTTTATTGGTTTATTGGTTTATTAGCTTATCTAAGTCATATCACCTCTCTAGTTTTTTACACGTTTTTTCAAAAAAAGCCAATAAGCCAAAAAAAATCACTTGCCACTTAGTTATTTTTAAATCAAAATAATTTGACATCATTTATTAATATATAGCACACTAGTGCACATTAGCATGATTCTTGGGCCTTTTTTGGGAAGGTAAAAAAAAAGTTAGTTTATTGGTTTATTGGTTTACTAGCTTATCTAAGTCATATCATCTCTTTATTTTTTTACACGTTTTTTCAAAAAAAAAAAAAGCCAATAAGCCAAAAAAAATCACTTGCCACTTAGTTATTTTTAAATCAAAATAATTTGACATCATTATTTATTAATATATTTCTACAACAGTGTTTGATAACCTTATTCAAAACTTCAAATTAAATGCATTAAGTAAAAATAAATTAAATATTTTTGACAATTACAATTTGTATCACTTAAAAATTTAAGTGACTACTAAGATAGAAGTTCAACTTAAGAAAATTATAAATAATCTTACTACTTATTCATAAACATCGACGTGTAGCATTATCATCTCACCACCATTACCACCTACACTCCCACCATAGCTACTTTTACCACCACCATCACTACCACTATGATCATACCACCACAACTACCACCATCACCATCCCTTTACTTCCACTACCACAACCCTCCACCTTTCTCACCATGGCTACCCGTACTATAGCCACCACCATCAACATATCATTGCTTCCACCACAACCACCACCACAACTACTACTACTACCACCACCTTTTTATCTCTACTACACCTTTCCACCATCACCACAATTACTATTATTCCACCTTTACCATTATTGTCGTTGTCACCATCATTATCATTGGCACAATAGCCACTATCGCTGCCAACTCAATCACCCCTCACCACTAGACTATAGGAAATTACATTTTCCCGACCAATTTTTCCAACTAACTTTTATTTAGTCGCAAAAAGTTTTCATTTGGAAACTAAAAAAAATTTGGTAGGCAAAGGTTTGGAGTTTTGCTGACTAATATTTTTAAGTTGCCAAAATATAATTTTATGCGACCAAAATTGAAATTTGGTCAACAAAAGTCGAAGAGAGAAGACAAAAAAAAAAAAAAAAAGAGGGAATGAAAAAAAATTTAGCGACTAAAATAATTTGGTCGTAGATAATAAAACTATGCTGTTTTGATAGTTATTTAACTAAATTGAAGGAAAATACCGACCAAATAGTTTTGTAGAGAAAAACTGCCCAATATCAGCAGAGTGAATTGTTCAAACTCTTTATACAGTATATATTGCGCACCACTCTTCATATGTACCTCACCGTCGATTCTCCTACTCGATTGCAGTCTCCAAAGTCGCTTCTTCTCCGTCATTGCAGTAGCTTGCATCACTTCTTCAAGAAAGCATTAGTGGCGCTTTGAGAAGTCGAACAACCTCTATCGTTACGTATGTAGTTTCTATCTTCTCTCTCTCTCTCTCTCTGTCTCTCAATCTTTGTTTTTGTTTTTCATTACTCTTTTTACTCTTTATTTTCACACCTAGCACCACCACCATCACCATTTTTCTACCACCACTAGTTCGCCTATCTTCAAACACCCCCGAGATTAGGTATGAGTCCTCTCTCTCTCTCTCTCTCTCTCTCTCTCTCTCTCAATTTCTCTATTTTCTTTTGTTTTTCCTAATTTTCAAAACCAATTTGTTTGTTTTCCCTAATTTTCATGTAACAATCCAAAATAAATACAACAAACCCATCTCATAAGTGGAAATATAATTGAATTAACATGCCTTCATTTATCAGAGTGGATACACATGAGAGACAAATACAAGAAAAAATGAAGGTTACACAGATAATCATTTGCCTTAATGGCTTACATCTTTCCAAGATAATTCTTAGTTACAACAAAAGTGGACCTTCAGTCTAATACATTTAAAGCCCTTTGGCAGTACAAAAGTTAAGTACAAAAATAATAAAATTGAGCCTTCAGCTCCACAGTCTTCCCAAGCTAAGTCCTTGGAGAAGGCATATCACCAGCACTTGAAAATGGTTTTCCCAAGATAGGGTGAGCCAAAGCCCAGTAGAAACAGTCTAATACAATATATGAACTTTAACAAAGTTATAAATATGAGGCACATGTTCATTGCTCAAAGATAAGATTGTTTACCACTCTTTTTCCTTTCAAAACCATACTATGCCAAGTACTATATTCCAATCCAATTTATATCAATTCGTTTCCTGTCATTTCACATTTCCTTAATTCATGAGTCACACCTATTATTATCCAGACAGCCCAACTGAGGCTACAACTCAGTGGTTTTCCTACTACACAACCGTTACACACAAACACTTCAATTTGCCATTTTATGAAAATTTCATCCGCGGGATTCAACACCCATGTATACACAATGTTTTCAGGAATTCACCCTAGATGCACAGGCCCACTTAATTCAATGGAGTCCATCCCCTTTCTTCTCCCAAACATGAAGTACATCTCCTTTCGCCTCCCAAACATCATACATATACAATGTATTAAAATACAGTCATATTCAATGACAACCAACAAGAGATTAGTTTCAATTTACCTAATCCTTATGTAGTTTCTACAACAATCATAGCTATCATCCACCGATAGCCCAAAATAGATATTTCTAAACAAATATACAATCTCAAAGATAAATAAATTGTCCAAATCCCCATAGGTGAGAGGTAATACATATCCAACTTTACCACTCACATAAACGCTCATTGAATTTCATATTTCCATTACCAATTTCATTATTTAAGCAAAATAATTATTTGAACGATTTAGGGCAAAACCCCATTTCCCTCAAAACCTCATCCCAAACACCGAATCATCTACTTTAATACATCCCAAGTTCATATTCATTCCCATGACCCTTTTCAAGGCATCCTTTTTGAAAACCCTTTATTTGAATTTAAACCCCATACCCTAGGTTCGCTAAAATCACCTCCAAACGCAATGTTTCATATACATCAATAAATAATCAAGTTAAAAGCCATATAAGAGTGTAGAAAATCCCTACCTTGAGTTTAGAAGTCGAGACAGAGAATGAAGACACTTCAAACACGCCAAAATCCAAGTCTATTCAGATGAGAAGAAAGCCCTTGAGCTGCTCTATCTTTTTATAAAAGAGGGTAGAGTGTAGAAACCACTAAATCTAGGTGAAAAAGTAGAGAAAGTGTGAGTTTTAAAGACAAGGGTCTTAACTTTTGGGTTTAGAGAGAATTAGATTTGAAAAAGTGATGAAAAAGTCATTTTCGTGAACTGATATATGCACAGTCTGCTCGAGCGCAAGAGTTGACGCTCGAGCGTTAGACACAATAAGTTGTTCCGCTCGAGCGTAAGAAGTGACGCTCGAGCGTAGAATACACACATCCGGTAGTTTTGCAGAGAACAAACCACCGCTTGAGCGTAAGAAAGGCCGCTTGAGTTGAACCCGCTCGAGCACAGAAAGAACCGCTCGAACGTAGAATACATTCTCCCAATAGTTTTGCAGACCTGCAAAAGTACTGAGAGTTTGCAAAGCCCGCTCGAGTGCAAGAAGTGCCGCTCGAGCAGAAGAGCAAAATCTGGGCAACAAAAGTTTGAAAACCAAGTAACCAACCTGTTCCAAACATGTTCCAACCAACTCAATAGCCAAACTTAAGCAAGAATAAATGGGAAATGATATAAACAACATTCATAAACCATAAACCCAAGTCCGGAACATAAAAAGGGTTAGGTCAAAACCGAAATCACTATATTTCAAAACCCTAATGAGTGGATGTCTAAAAGGATGGCCTTAAATCTTATTGCTGATTAGTTGGGAATTTTGGGTATCACTGTTTGTATGATTTGGGTTATCCTTAGGGTCCATGATCTATAATTTTTTTTTTCTTCGATTGCCTTGTATGACACACACACACACATATATAAAGAGGTTTGATCTATTTCTTTGTCAAAAGGACTCTTTTTCATTTTTTGTTTTTTGTTTTTTGTTTTTTCTCCTCCCAAAAGGCATATTGTTTGGGGTTTTCTAATACTTCATATTTTAACGTTGCTTATTAACTGAACGAATGTGTTTCACGCTAATTAATTGCTTTACGACTAGAGAGTTGTGACTGCTTTGTTGTTTTTCTTTGTAGATCAAACCCAAAGGGCCCTTTGTAACATGACCGGGGGAACCCGTGCGCGTTAATAGTTCAGACCCTCGGTTTCTTCGATCTAGTCTCACGAGTGCAATGTGAAACACAGATGAGAGTCCAATTTTGACAACTTTTATAGAAATTCATTTTATTACAAAACATTGCTAGAAATGGATTGCATCATCAGATCTCAGAGTCGCCACCTAATATTTTAGAAAAAATTAGGAAACCTGTGGCTCATGCCAAGGCCACTATTTATTGTAACCAAGGATGCTTGGCTCAAAACCTTAGGTATAAGGAAGGAAGGCCATTAATTGAGCACCCCTACTCACCTGATCAAAAGTTCGGCCTTTACTAAGCCATGATATGATTTTGATTGACTTTATATGTTCATATTCCAGTTATTTATTAAATCCTAAAATTTACTATATGAAGCAAACAAATATAGACTGTGTCATCCATTTTGGAACAGCTTGATTTCATTATCTTGAAAATGTTTTGAATAGTGTAATCATGAAAATCAATTTTATTCCAAATTAAATAACACAACCTTCACCCACTGGCATGCATATAGTTATATCAAATAAGCACATAGCCACATGGTAAGATGTTAAACATAGTAAGAAAATCACATACAGGCGGAATGCTAAAGCACAAAACCTTACATATTTACTGACGTCCCTCAAACAATCACAAAACAAAGTTAGTAAAAATATGCATGATCCTATATACAAAATCCTAATGCAATTCACTCATGAAATGAAACTACAGATCTGGCTTCCAATATATGACATGCGAATCATCTCAAAACATGAGGTAGCACACAAAATCACATAATAAATGATTAAACCCACATATGCAAATTTGGCCGGATCTTAAGGCATAAAACATGGATGCAAGGCATGGATATGATGACAAGCAAAATAATATGCATATTTAAAGAATATGGAAAGCAAAATAAAGAATGGGATAGAAAGAAGTGGGACGGGGAATGATTATAACATTAAATATTACAAATCTGAATAAGGGGGAGACAAGAAAAATATTACAACAAAAATAAATCCTCACAAACACTCTCTAATTAAAAAAAAAAAAAAAAAGCTGGAAGTGGCCTCGAAGACCGTCGGAGACTGTTCTGCTCGACACCGAGAGGCTGCTAGGTTCTGTCCAAGAGAAAATGGCTGGCTGACCAAAAGTTGAGTTGGCCAGCCAAAAAGTTGGCCGGGCGACCAATTAATTGCCTGGCTAGCCAATTAGGCCAGGCCAAAAACTGTGTTTTATTCAAATACCAGAAAAACAAATGAAAAATATGCAAGTGGCTCAACTAACCACTTCCAGTTAGCTTACAACAGGTTTATAACATGAAACTAAAGCAAGAAAAACAATATGAGAAAGAAAATGCAAGAAAAGTAAAAGAAAATGAAAAGTGTGTAAAATTTACCTTCTAATAAAGGATTTGATTTACAAACTTCCTTTTGATCACCCTCAAGCTTAGGAAGTGTGTTCTCAATTCCCAGTTTGAAATTTTGAAATTCTAATTAGAATGGTATTTTTAGGCTATTGAACCGTGTGTGTGGGGGGGGGGGGGGGGGTTATAACTCTATGTTTTTCCTCAATTACAACAACAGTCACTCTCTTTTGATCAAGACTCAAGAATAAGGCTATAATAGAATTTATGGGTTTTGTTTGATACATTGAAAGATGGTATATCCGTGTATCTCTAAGGTTATAACTGAATGTTCAAGACTTTTCTATTTCTCTCTCTAACTCTCAATTCAATTCCCTCCTCTTCTATTCCCTTCACTCTGATCCTCCATATGGATAATGAATAGAATGCAAAGTCAATGAGGTGGAAGACGAGGTGGGGGATAAGGATGATGGAGTGATAAGGGTGGTTGCCTTGGATGCTTCTTTTGGGGTAGAAGAGAATCTCTCTTTTGACAATAGAGGCCAAAGGAAGATAACTGAGGGGGTGGGTGTGTCCCTCATGCATGAATGTATCATCAAAAGATTTGAAATGGCATGACCCACACGCTTTTATCAAGAATTCTGTCGAAACTGCCCTGCTCTTGGGCAAATTAGCCGGCTGGCTAATTTGTTGGTTGGCCAGCCAAAAACTTAGCTTGGCCGGCCAAAATTTTGGCTGGCCAGCCAATTAATTGGTTAGCCAGCCAACTTATTGGCCGGCCTGCCAATTACTTGGCCAGCCGACCAAAATATTGTCTGTGGCTGATTGTTTTGTATGAAATAGGATTTTTTGACAGAATTCATGCCCTTTCCTCCTATTTCCACACTGTTCTTTGCTCAATTTCTTGAGCAAATGTTTTATTTTGAAGTTTAAAAGTGAGCCTTGGAACACTACAAAAATATTCAGAATAAAGTGCGAAAAGAAAGTTTCAAAAGAGAGTTTTGAATGGGATTGGAACACTTGGCCAAAACAAGCTTAGGTTTAGAAATGAAGCACAAATTTCATCTTTCTTATAGAGAATTTTGTGAGAAACACATTCTTTTTTTCATTATTGGGTAATCAAAAGAAAGTGCTTTAGTCTTAGGATCAGTCAAAATGCAATGTCTACAGTTCCCCCTCTTTGACAAAACCCGAAGTCATTTCTTGACGTGAGTGAATGTCAAAGCCCGAAGATGACCCTTTTGACAAAGCCGTAAGACTTGGGCTTGCAAACAAGATGCAATGCAATTGGTTGAACCTGAGGGTTGCTTACGTATCCCTTTGCAAGGAATCAAAACAGCGTAGTTCAGGGACATAATGCAAATGATGTGCTCGAAATACAATTGATAGTTGGACTTACACGCTTCATGAAGCCATTTTTGTTTCGAAAATTCATGATCTATAATGCAATGCAACAAGTAATATGAAGCATAACAAGGGATATAATCCAAACACATTCACATCAGAGAACGAAATGTAACTGATGAATAGTTTTAACCTGCAACCCAAAACAGGAGAGGTATTAACTGATGAATAGTCTCAATTAACAACCTAAGAAAATGAAGGTATTAACCAATGGTGGTTTGAACTGTCAACAACTCGAGAAAGGGATAGTATCGTCATACTGAGTGGTTTGAACCTATAACCCAAATAGGGGTCCAGCAGTAACTGATGAAAAATGTTGTAATCAAATGTTGATATGACTGAATTGTAGCCAAGTGATGCAACAATGTAACCATGCAAATGATATGCTAATGCAATTGAAAGTTGAACTTTTTTTCTTTCTTTTTTTTTTTTGGAAAATGCATGATGTGTGCAATGCAATATGTAATACATGATAGGTGGTGAGGCAAGCCTTATGTAAATGAAGCAAAGCAAAGGTGTACAATCCAAATACACCCACATGATAGGAGAAATGTAACCGATATATGAATAGTTTGAACCTACAACCCAAAACAGGGGAGGTATTAACCAATGGATAGTCCCAACTAATAACCCAAGAAAATGGAGGTATTAACCAATGGTGGTTTGAATTGTCAACAACCTGAGAAAGGGATGGTATCGTCATCCCGAAAAGGGGCCAGCAGTGATTGATAAAAAATGTTGTAATCAAATGTTGATGTGAATAGATTGTAATCATGCATGATAAATGTAATAAACAGTGCATGTGTGCATGTGTGATAGTGAATGCAAAAACACAAAGGGGCAATGTGAGACGTACAATATGCAGTGATACGATATGATGGATAAAAAAAAAAAAATTCAAATTTTTTTCTTTTTGTTTCTTTTTTTTTCTGATTTTTTTATTTTTATTTTTTGTTTTGATTTTCCTTCAAAATTTCCTTTTGAATTTTTTTTTGAACATTTTCTATACATACCATATATACATATACAGATACAATATATGCAAAATATATACAGACATACATATATACACTCCTTCCCTATTTTTTTCTTTCTCTTTGCTCCATTCGTCTTCTTCGAGCACCATGTCTGGTGTGCAATTTCAATAGTCATAGCGCGCCTGACTAACAATAGCTGGACCGGCCTCATTTGTCAAAGATTGCCTCGACAATCTCTCTTCTTTTGGCCTCTTCTTCTTCTCTAGCTTCTTCTTAAACACAACTTGCAAGAGAGCAAAGCAAAAAGCTACAAATTTTCCCAGCCATTACTCTGCCAATTCCCTTCTTAGCATTAGACTCTCCCTAACATGGCCTCTTCTCGCCATCCTCTCACTGTCTTCCCCGACCTTAGCGATTTCCCAATTAAGAATGTTAAGGCCAGGTCCTCTAAGCCTCGACATAATGCCTCTACCTTTGCCCATGTTCTTATCTTTTCTACACTGTTAGTCAAGCAAACAATGGCAGTGCAGTCTGATATCGATGCCAACCACTTCACATTGAAGTCTTGTGTGGGGACAATGATCGCGGTCTCCAATTTGTCCTACCGACTGCAGAACAGGACAAGTGAAGTACACCGATTAAATGCCTAACTCTCTCTGCTCCAGAGTATGTACAAGGATTCTCGAGCAAAGATTAGTGCACTGAAAAGCAAAACAAAGAGCTGAAATGACAAGCCACCTTCGTGGTAGTTCCTTCATGCTCCGCATTTGATGACTGGTAAGGATAATTTCTTTCAGAAGCTTACATAAATAATGGAGCTTGATTTTCCGAGCATATTCTGCAAAACAAAATGTTTTAGATGAATTTTGTGCTTAATAACATAATCAGTTTTTTTTCTTCTTTTTTTATTTTATTTATATATATATGTTGTAAAATATAATTATATTTTTAAGAGGTAATTAAATAGTGATTTAGACCTTGAGAAGAAAAGGAGTAGAGTTGAGATTAAGATCACTGCATCGATTTAAGTTGTCATTTCGGATGTTCTTTACCGAACAAACAGTTGTTGATATCGAGACTATAGAAACATTGATTAAGAATGCTACAAACAAAGCAAAACTACTCTCTATCAAGAAGAATCGACATGGATCCTAAAAAACAAAAGGGATTAAAGATAATAATATTAATCATAGATACATTAAACAATTTACGCTTGTGAACTTTGTATTAGGAAAATGGTATTTTATTCGTGTAGTTGAATCCTAATAGGTATTTGGGATTTAGACACATTGATTTGAGAATAAGTACAGATTGAAATGATTTATTTTGCATAGATTGATGTAGACATTACTGGAAATGAGGGATTTAGAGGCGTTTAAAAAACACCGCTATAGATCCCAAAAACGCCGTCAAATCCTTTTGGGACGTTTAGCACCAAACGCCGAAGATGCGACCGTCACTATAACTTTATGGCACTTTAGAAACGTCGCTACATTACTATAGGCGGCGTTTTCTAAAAACGCCGCTGAAAGTTGCACTAATGGTAACATCACGTCACCACGTTATTTAATGACCTTTTTAAAATGTTGTCGTATCTCTTTTTTCAAAAAAAATCCAACCGTTGGTATGATATTTACTGACGTTTTTAGAAAAGCTGTGATATCTTTGTTTTTTTGATTGTGCTAATTTTATATGATTGAACTAAAAAAATCTTTGTAATAAAACTGAAAAATAGCACTAATATGAAATAATAACTCCTATTCAAAATGCAACATTAATTTAGTTTTCCATTCAATTTAACATCCAATCACCATTAATCACAAAATAACATATCCAAAAATCATGTTTTAGCAAAGACATTAGTAGAGAAAGAAGTGTTGAGCTATAATGATGGATCCAACTATACAAGAGATGGCAAATTACTACCAAGAAAATTATCCCTAGCTCAACATATCACCAGAGTTTTGAATCCACAAAATCAGTTCTATCACAGTTTTGAATACAACAAAATGAATGCCATTGTCCCAACAAAATGAAGGTAACGTTTCAAAATTGCCATACACCTGGCAACTACTGCTGGGCTGTTGGAAATAGAAGTTGTGTCAGTAGCCAAAAAAATCATTTATACATATCTAAAGAAAGAAAATCATAATAGAAAATGAAAATTTGCACACTCAAAGAACTACGTAGGATTACATATATCTTACCACTAAAAATAAAATAAAATAAATTAGTAATAGTTCAGCTGTCGCAAGCACATGGTACAAACCTGCGCTCCTTCTCTGCAAGAGTATGGTCTAAGATGACATTATAAGCCAAGATAGTCCTGTCATTAAGAAAGAAAAATAATAACATTTGATAACATACTTCGCACATCTACATGTGACTTACGAGCATGGAATACCACTGACAAGAATATCATTCAACCAAATTATTTCCAAAAAACCATCCCAATAGGTCCAATCATATGTATTAGTAAATGAAAGTTTTACAGTACCGGAAAGCACACTAATTTTTATTTTTCTTTTTTATGTCATAATGCCACTTCAATGAACAATTGATGTGTGAAATACAAAAGTTCAAAAGATAAAACACAAATGATAAAACCACATCAAGTCACAATCAATTCCGATTCCAAGAATGAAGGCAAGATCCCCTTTTTGCATGTCATGAAGTTACAAAGTCAATTAACTAAAAGTTGCAAAAAAAAGTTTACTTACAAACTTAGAAGTGGTTGATAACTCAATTAATAATTATAAAAAAATATTATACTATTATTTTGTATTTGAATCATAAATTTAAGTAGAATTTTGATAAAGAGTTGAGAAAATGTCCACATCTAAGAGCCATCCGATGGATCATCACTGCTGCTGGAGTACAAGCATCTTGAATCTCCTCATCTAATGTGAAGACTTCATGACACAAAAATGTCCAAGGGAAAACCTGGAGGACGAATTTGCAGAAAAATTACAAAAATACAAACCCTTTTCAATAATAGATTAGACTGGAAATAGCTTTCAAATTTGAGTCAAGTTCCCCTAGAGTGTTACAAGAAAACCAGAAAGAAAGTAACACACAAAATCCTTAATGATAACCAATGGCCCAAAATGAAATTGTTGGAAGACAAAATACTATCAGCCAAGGCCTGTGACCCAAAAGTGGAGAGCTAAGAGGCAGGTTCCTAATTGGTACAAGCATCTCTGTTCAAATTGTTTATAATTTTCCACATATTTTCACTTGGATTTTTTTCCCTTTCAATTCCTTTCCACAACACAAACAGAACAACATTGTGAAAACTCGCACAAGCAGGGCAGGGTAAAGACTTCAGTAACCATTGTTTGCAATAAATAAATTTTTTTTAAAAAAATGCTGGTTAAATACTTAACCTCAACACCAATTTGAACAATACATACACCTACCCATTCAAAGTTTAGGTAGTTGACTAGAGTACACCTATTCCAAAAGTTCAAAAGATGTAACACAAATGATGAAACCACATCAAGTCACAATCAATTTTGATTCCAATAATAAAGGCAAGATCCCCTTTGTGCATGTCATGAAGTTACAAAGTCAATTATCTAAAAGTTCCAAAAAAGGTACCTACAAACTTAGAAGTGGTTGATAACTCAATTAAGTAAAAGTTCCAAAAAAAGTGTACTTATAAACTTAGAAGTGGTTGATAACTCAATTATCTAAAAGTTCCAAAAAAAGTGTACTTACAAATTACAAATTGCATCGAACGAAACGAAATTAATGTACGAAGCCACTAAATTACAACCACAAAGTTAACTACTAAAACCATTACTACTTCACCCAATTTAAAATGAGAGAAGCCTACCAGCTAGAATTATATGTAAATGTCTATACAAACCAATGAAACCCAATTAAAATCAGTTACCATTAGGCAAGAAAAAAAAACCAAAAATCACAATCACATACTGCCTCTGCCTATGTAATGGACTACTACATTGTAGACACCCCATTTTTTATTGCCCTTAAGACTTGGGGCGCCACTGATTGATCACTCGATGATGAAAGTTACGCTGTGCAAATGTTCAATTTCTTCAGCAAGAAGAGCTTCTAAATCCCAACCTTACACCCCATTTTGGACCAAAACTATTTTAGACCTTAAAACCCTCTCTTTCAAAATATTTTTGAAAATGTTTGTACGATGTTCCGAGGCTCGCATTTCGTTAAATGTTGCAGTTTTCGGTAAATCGAGCAAGGACAAAGTGGAAATAAATGGCAGAGAGGTGAACTCTTTGAAAAATCTCTAAAAATATCTTATTTAGAGGTTTGGACTTGAAGAAAATTAGAGTAGAGGAAAGAAAACTAGTTGGGGAAGAAGTTGGCTTGAAACCGTTAAGAGAAAGTTGGGCAACCTCACTAAATCAGGCCTATCCTTTTGTACACTCAGACCTTAGTTGTGAGGCCACCATCATTGGAAAATGGACTTCCAGGGCTTCATTTTGGACTCAAGAATCTCCTAAAGCCGAGTTCGGATGAGGAAGATATAGTTGTTTGAAGTTAGGCATCAATCCGATTAAGACCAAACCTGAGCAACCTTCACTAAAATAGGAATATCTCTTTGCACACTTAGAATTTAGATGTGAGGCTGCCACCATTGGAAAGTAGACTTCTAGGGATTCAATTTAGACTCAAGAATGACCTAAAACCAAGTCCGGATGGAGAAAATATGTCCATTTGAAGTCGGGCCTGAAAGCAGATTTTTGATGGCCGGCAGGTGGCTAGCAGATGGCCGACAATGCACACTTCTGGCCGGCCAGCGTAAAACCCAGATATTTTTGCTAGCTATTTCCACAAACTCTAGCTGTCCCTTTTAGATATTTTCGACCTAAGGCTCATATTTTCTATGTATAGATGACCTCCCTCTCATATTTCAAGGTGAGAAACATTCAGGAGTGAGGAAATAATTTTGAAAAATATCCTCTCTCTCTCTACAATTCTCTCTCTCTTTTGCAACTTGCATAGCCTTTGCCCAAACACTCTAAACCAAACCTAGAGAGCTTCTTGTTGAGGTTATTTGAGCTTGAATTTGAGCTCTTGAACCACTTGAGAGTGTGAAATTGGTGGTTTATGACTTAAGGGTTCATTCCTCTCCAAGAGGTATACTTTCTCTTGCTTTTGCATCATCTCTACACCACTTCTTTTCCATCTTTTCTTGCTAATTTTGAAGTGTTTTTCAATTATTTTTTATGGGCTAAAGCTTGTGGTTTAAGGCTATGAAAGGTAGAGGGGTTGACCATCCTTCTTTACACCTTGTTTCCTAAGCCTTTACACTTGTGTTTCCCATTCATTCATCAACTTTTTTTGAAATTTTTACCACTGATTTTAAGAGGTTTTCAGAGGCTAAAAAAGTGGTTTTGAAGTCCCAAAAATGGAGGGGTTAGCCACCGCTCCTTTGGCATGTTTACTTGCTTAAATTGCTCCATGTTTTTGTCTTCATTCTAGCACTTTTTTGTACTATTTTTGGGCTTTTTTTGGACTGTCTCAACTCTGAAATTTTGGGCCGAAACTTGTGGTTTAAGGTCAATAAGGGTGGAGGGGTGGCTCACCATTCCTTCTACCTAGCTTCCAAGGCCTTTTACCCTTGTATTTATCATCCTTACACTATCTTTTTTTTGAGCTTTCAAACACTATTTTTTAGAGTTATTTAAGTGGTCAAAATTATGTTTTGAAGTTCAAATTTGGAGGGGTTAGCCTCCCCTCCTTGTCTCTTGCTTACTAGCCTAGCTTGTGCCATGTTTTAGCATATTAATCTAGCTATTTTTAGCTCAATTTCAGCATGTTTTAGGACTGTATTAGACCTGTTTTAGCATTGTTTTAAGCTGCTAGTTGCATTTGAGCTTTGTTTTGCATGCTTATAGTGAAATTATCCTCATAAGTTTGGTGTTCTAGGCCTTAGACATCATCTCCTTTGAGCTGATAGCATTTATTTATGCTTTTCTCACTCATTTTCAGCACTAATAATCTCTGCGACCTCCCTCCTTTCTTGGCTTTTTGTTTTTCTTTGAAAATGGTTCAAACTACTTGTTTGTTGAAAGCATGAGATTAAGATGTCATGCTTAATGGTTTAATCCCTTTGGCGTTCATTACCAACGGTATGATGTCTCTTTCATGCCTAAGACAACACTTAGTTTGAGCCTTCTTTCCATTTAGAGGACTTAAACTCACCATTGGACTCAATGAATTAAAGAATTTCAAGGTAATTAAAATGAAGTAATTAAAACTTGGGACTAAAAGTGTGCAAGATAATAACTTGTTGTGTTCAATCGAACATTAATTGAACATATGGAAGCTTCAACCATTTCATACTCATTAGTGATGAAATGATTCAAGGTTCCAAGGTCACTACTTCCCTTGATGTTTCGTGATAGGGAGGTGGTTTTTGAGTATCATTTCATTGCATTTATTGAACTTGCACACTTGGTTTCACAAGCTATCATGCAATGAAATTGCATCCATTGATGGTTTGTGAACTAAACTTGCTACTCCTTTGATTTGTTCATGAAAAGGAGGGGTGAGTTATGGAAAAAAAAACCCTTGAAATACCCTATATATGCTCTGTTTGTCCTCGGTTACAGCAAGGTGAACTAGGCAGCAGTGGCCGGCAAGCCACTTTCCATGGTCGGTAGGTGGCCGGCAGACCACCATTGATGGCCGGCCGGCTATCACTAGTGGCCGGCAACCCTCATCACTGGTCGGCCAGCCACTAATGCAAAATTCAACAATAAGTTTGTAAGGCAGAGTAGAGTGAGCAACAGTGTTGGTGTTCTATTGTGCAACAAAGGCTCTCCGGAAGCAAAATGATGGTCTTTTTGGATGGAAACCGAGCATGCACATGAACATCCCTCGTTTTCCGAGGCAGAGTAGTTAGCTTAATATTCAAATTGTTTAGCTTACTTACTTATTTTAATTGCACTTGCGTTATAATTATTTAATTAGTTAGTTAACTAGTTAGTTAATTCAAGTGTTGTAATAATTAGTTAAGTAGCTTAGCTAGTTTATTCATTTTGGTTTGTAATAGTTAGCTTAATTAGCTTTAGTTGAGCTCAGTTAGTTAATTAGCTTAGTTTATTCATTCGGACTCTCCTTCGTGAGAGCGCAATGTAATAATGTGCATGTCTTCCAACCCCACGTCTTTCTCTCTTTTATTTACTAGCTTATGATGGTTAGCTTAGGGATATAATGTTTCAATTAGCATTCTCCGTGTTTGCATCCATTTGTATTGCTTGCACCGAGGCTCGACGCGTCATTCTAACTACATTGTTTGTTCAATACTTTTTTTGAATACATGCTTAGACCGCATGCTATCAAATTGTTTCAAATGCCACGTTAAGTAGCCAAGCCTATTTAGTTGCATATCGCATGTGTTGCATTAGTCATATCGCATAGTTAGGATTCGTTCATTTTTCTAACTTATTTCTCTTTTGGCTTGGAGTACTAGGTGAGCCTTTACTCGCTTTAGCATAATTGCATAAGTGTGATTGCCATTGTTGCCATGTCCAGCATGTTTTCCATGAGGCTAAATGCTTAAGTGTCATAAACTACTTGAATGTCTGTGGATGAAGGCTTGTTACTTGAATTGGAATAATTTGAGCAATGTTCATATGCGATCACTTTTTTCGAGTGGTACATATTTCGAAACAATTTTGCAAAACAAACATGACTCGAGATGTTCCAATTCTTGCAGTTTAGTCTATACTTGTGTATGTGCGCATCAGATAGTAATGCTAGCCTAATAAACCGGAATAAGAGCATATAATGTTGATAAAAATCATATCATGATTAATAAAGGCCGATCTTTGATCAGGCGAGCGGGAGTGCTCAAATTCATTCATGACCTTCCCTTCTCGTACCTAAGTTCTCGAGCCGAGACAATCTTGGTGATGACGGACATGTGTCCTTTGGCATGAGTCATGGGTTTTCTAAATTTTTCCAAAACAAAATATTTAGGTGGCGACTCTGTATCTGGCAAAGTAGTCCATTTTTTGCAATTTGATTCAAAATCAATTTTCCAAAAGATTTTCCGAATTTGGACTCTTTGGTGTTTATCTATTTCACATTGCACTTGTGAGATTAGATTCAAAACCATGGGAGTCCGAATTGTAGGGCTTATATTCGAACTTCTGAAAGAGGGGTGCAAAAAAGCCGAGCTACAGTTTCTGGCAACTCTGCTGGGGATTTAGAGAACTTGATTCAAAATTCACGATATGAAATTTTATTTACATTTATATGTTTCTTTGTATTGCATTTGTATTAGTGCGCTTAAGTCACTGTGTTTGCCATCTGCTATTCCTGGATGGTTTGCCAGAGGCTTGCCTAAAAGCTTACCAAAAGGTTGGCCGGTCAAAGGCTCTGCCATGATGGGAACACAACCCTTGGATCTGGACTACCACTGTACTGTTTGATCCTCCTTTCACTTCTCGGTGTTAGGTGCGAGAGGTATATTAGGTAGTCTTGTTGAGGTACCCCTTTTGACCAATCGGCCTATCTGCATATAGTAAAGCCATAGAGATTGTTCCAAACTAGGATAGGATGCTCACCCAGAATGAAAGATTGCGTGAAAACCGCTTTGTTTGAATAGTGAACCCTAGTTCCTGACGTAGCTAGGACAGGGAAACTTTAACCTCTCATAGGGGTGCTTTGAGTGCTTTTGTGCAAAATGTGAAATCTTCAGAAATGCGTGATGCAATCCTAGGAGAGTCTTAATCTTAAGGCGATTCCTTTCAAACTTGAGGAACATATCAGAATCAAATTTGGGTTGAAATCTAGGGGTTTGTGTTTGATATGGGTGACTTTTCAGCAAAACCAAAACCATGGTCCAATATTGTGTCTTGCTTTACTTTGACTGGCATATCCGGTATCCCGATCTAATGGGGCATTTGTTTTTAATGCTAGGTTTGTCTGAACCAGAGGAGGAACAGTACCAGCTTTCACCCATCATAGTCCATCTAATTCCAGAAAAGAAAAAAAAAAAAAAACCCACTCAGCAAAAGGTCCAGTTCATCTGATCCCCAAAAGCCAACTCAGAAAAGATCCGATCCCATCAAGTATAACCGGGTCAAAATCTTTGTTAGTCATCTCTCAGCTTACACTCATCCATTTCCCTGTTTGCCAACTCAGCAGACCCATGATGACACATAGTCCAGAAGAAGTTGTGGCCATGATAGCGGCGTTAAACTAGGGAATCGCCATGCAAGATGAGACCAATGCTGAAATGCAACGCCCATCTGGGGCATCTACCACACATCCAGTCTCGGGCCCCCAGCCGAACTTTGATCCACCTTCGCCAACTGAAGATTTGCAAGGTCCAGGTCCCTGAGAAGGATTGGCTCAAACTCTAGTTTTCAGACCCTTGGTGCAGCCTAATGAGGGGCTTTATCCCCTTGACATTGATGATCTTGACCCGATCTCATTAAAAATTGCTAACCTTAAGAAGCAGTTCAAAAAGGCACAGGGAATTAACTCCATTCCCGACATTGAGGATGGGTACACCGAGGCTACTGTAAGACTCCCAGATAGATTCAAAATGCCACACATTGATCATTTCAACGGGTCTGGAGTTCCTACGGTACATATCGGCTTTTCTTGGACGTCTTGAAACCGATGGATCTGACTAAGCCTCAGAAACTCTGTCTGTGTGGAAGAACCCTGTCGAGTGTAGCAGCCACTTGGTATGCCAAGATGGAGGATACAGTGAAGCAAAACTGGGAAGAATTGGCTGAGGCATTTGTCAATCAGTATTCTTACAATACCCAAATTGAAATGACCACTCAAGATCTTGAAGCAACCCACCAGAATCCTACAGAGTCTTTTGTGAAATTTGTTGCAAGATGAAGAGCAAAGGCAACACAGATGACAGATCGCTCTTTTGAGAGGGAGCAAGTGCGGATAGTGGTGCAGAACCTTGAGCTTTATATGTTGCAAAAATTGATAGTTGCTCCACTATTCACTTTCAAAACTTTGCCTGAATTAGGGGTTTAGATTGAGAGTGCATTCAACAAAAGGTTTATTCCTACAACAAGCGAACCAACAAGGAGGGTGTTTTTCGGGAATACCAATGTTAGCAGTAGCATTATTCCCAAGCCTACTGAAATTAATACCGTTGTTGCCACTCCCAAAACTGCCGACCCGTTTGCCAATCCAAGCCCGCAAACAGCCGGCCCAACCCGAACTCAAGGTAGAACTTTCACTCCCCTCTATATGAGCTTAACCAATGCACTAAAAGTCTTGATGGAAAAAGGGTATCTCAAAGCCCATGATCCCCAACCTCTTCCTGACCTACTCCTTGCCAGACATAACCCCACCAAATACGGCGTGTATTATTAGCAGCGCGGTCATGGCACCAATCATTGCTACCACCTTCGTCATGAGGTTCAGAATCTCATCGACAACCAGATAATAGCTCCACCTCAAGACCCCAATGTTACCACCAACCCACTTCCCATCCATGACCAAATATCTCCTGTCTACCTTAACCTCATCTATATACTCCAATCTACCTTCAACCCCAACATATACATCACCCTGGCCCATTTACCCAAGCCTGAGTTGTTCATTCCAGAAAGTACTGATTTGTGAATGACGGATGCACCCAATCCGGTTCAGGTATGCCAAGGGCGCCAAATGGGTGAACCCACTACTACTGAGATGCTGGGAATGATTGAAAACCTTCAAAGAACGGTGGCAGGTTTAACATTTGGGGTTTTGATCCTGTTAAAATGCTCCCAAATTTTGGGGCGAGTTGCAGTTGAAAAGGGCCAACCAGAAACTATTTCAAGTCTGGGTGATGACAGATCAGCAACAAATGGGCCTCGCTTCGATATAGCCACTCAATTCCTTGGCCAAGCAGAAGCAAGTGGCAAGAACAAAGCTGGGGAAAGTATTGATCCTTATGCACAACTTCGGTGGGCTATTAAGATTTTGAAGGTCAAAGGGTTGAACAAGTAGCAAGTGCTCGCAGTTGTTACAAAGACTATGGATAACACTTTTGTTGCTCAGGACGAGAGCATTTTGAATTAGGGGACAAACAATGGAAAGGGATGCTTTACCAGAAATACCCATCCTAATTCCAATCCTATGCCCATGAATACCCGATCAATACCCGCCAACCCATTTACCAATGTTTCTAAACCTAGTGCTTCCTTCTCCCGAAAACGAACCTTCGCCCAACTCTATATGAGCCTAACCTGTGCATTGAACGTATTGATAGAGAAAGGGTATCTCAAACCGCTCAATCCTCGATCTCTCCTTAATCCTCTCCCACTTACACACGACTCTACCCAATATTGCACATTCCATCAACAATACGATCATCATACTAACTGTTGCTTTTGCCTTCACCATGATATTCAAGACTTGATTGACAAAAAGATCATCACCCCACCTGAAAATCCCAAGGCAATCAATAACACTTTCCCTGACCATAATAGATTGCCACTCCATAACATAAAACCCATACACAGCTTGCCAACAACCAACTATTATCCTAGCCAACACAGCATACCCACCAACGAGCCCAAACCCACTGTGTTCATTCCTGAATCTTCTGATCCTGATCTAAGCAAAAGGAACAAAATCTTTGAGGAGATGAAAAGTTTACTCGATCTTGGCAAGTTTAAGCTTGATGAAACAGTGGGCTCTCTACAGATATTAGCACTGGTGGTTGGAATGACGAATCTCAGTCTCAGCTAGGGTAATTGTCGAAAACACTTGGGAAGGACCTTCTGAACTAGGGGTATGGTGTGAAACAACAATTGTTTCGGTTAAAAAGCTGTATGGGGACAACGTAATTATGAGATTCAATCTGTGAGAGCCGATTTGAAAGTCAAAAATCAATCCTTCTAGGTATGGATGTGTATTGCTGAATTGAAGGCAGGTTTGGACCTTCCTGTGGGCTACTTGAAGGTGTTTTTGAAATTCTGCAGATGGACTTGGAGAAGGAAAACCCATTTTGTCTCAGAAATGCTTTATTTTGTTTTGCGTTGTGTCCTGCAAATAGTTGTGTTGTGAGTATTATTTTCTTTATCATTTCTTGTGTTGTTGCGTCAGTTGAGTCTTTTCCTTTGAGTCGCTCTCGTGTACCCTCAGGTTTTTGTCTTTATAAGAAAGTGGGAGTCAAGTTTTTGATCATTTTATTGTGCCTATAGTAATGCATGTGTGACCTTTTACAAATAAGATAAGACTTCGATTTTTTTTTTTTTAATGAGATTCTATTAATAAGCTCGAATATTGAGAAGGATCCCCTGAATGGTTTGAGTGAATTCTGACTTATCGGCGCAAATTCCTTCATGATTTCAAAAAGTTTTAAGTTGTTTCTTTTGAAAAATTTGCAAAGATGAGTTCAAAAATTGTGCGTGGTATTTTACATTATCCTGGGGATTCTTTTTGCCGTTAGGCGATCATTTTGGCATGCACAAGGCGGCTTTCAGACCTACAAGTACAAGGTAGCTTTTAGACCTCACAAATCATAGAATTTCTCCCCTGGTGTTTTCATTATTTCAAAGAGAAAAGGATAAGAGAAACCAAAAAGAAAGAGAAAGAAAGGGAAAAGAAAAGGGAAAAAAAAAAAAGAAGAAAAGAAAAGAAAAGAAAAAAAGAAAGAAAGAAAAGGGCAAAGAAGTCAACCATCAAGCCAGGGGCATCCATTGGATTGAAATCCAATCAACTATGAGGAAGGGAACTTCTGTCTGAATTCGAGGAAGCCAATGCAAGAAAGTACCGCATTTCAAGAAGAGTAGAAGGCATGCATAAAAGAATGGAGAACCAAGCTCAAATCAAGGCGAAGCCAGTTCCAGTGTTAGGGCAAGGATGACCATTGATCAAATTCACCACAAATGTTGTAACATTATCCTTGAGAGGCTCGCTAGGCCGAAAACCCGAAAGGGCGACCTAGGCAAATGTTAGAGCATGAAAAATGAGAAATCAAAAAAAATAGCTTGCAAGGTTGAAAACCCCGAAGGGGCGACTTTGGCAAAAGTTAGAGCATAAAATGAGAGTGTTAACACTCGAGTGAACCTCAGCCATGAACTACGTTGGCCTGATTCCCATCTTGGGATACATAGGCAACTTCATCCTGAAGTTCGGTCTCAACCATATCCATCTTATTCATCTCAACCCAATCACCTTGCCCAATTCACGACGTCAGCTTCGCAACAATCCATGAGCTACACCGACTGCTGTGCATACACATACTTGCGTTGGGTAACAAAGAACTAGCTTGAATCAACAAGTGGAGATATTTTCTATACTTCAACTTATCAATAGAATCTCTATCTTGAGCAAAAAAGGAATCGATACTCGAGTTTTGCGAAATTGATTTCTAAAAGGGAACATAAGTAAAACTAGGGGCACTATGAATGATTAGTTACCTTGAGTCTTTTTTATGCTTTTGGGTCAGTTGTGAATTCAGTTGTGTCGTGCCTGGTGTTTGTTTCAGTCTGCGCTCTTTATTGAGTCACCATAACGTGTTTGTCGCTCAAAAGCACTCTTCATCGAGTCGCCATAGCATGTCGCTCTTCATCGAGTCACCCTAGCGAGCCTGTCGCTCAAAAGTTCAACAGAGTGGCATGGTCAAAATTCCATACACGAATGTTCGTTCCAAACTCGAAAACAAGTCCATATGTGGAATTCATAAACGAGCTGAGAGTGCCCATACAAGGGGTATCGCGTTCATGATCATTGCAAAGTGTATATAAGGAAACCGCCACTGCTTCAGAGGGAACTGGAGTAAGTTCTCAACATTTTAGAACAAAAAAGAAGCATGAGTCTGATTAGTTAGCAACTGTTCCAGGATATGAAGATCCCTATCACACGTGCCTGTATAATGTTGAAAACTATGACCAGTGGCTGGACACTAGGGGCAATTTTCAGTACATCTGATCGGGCCATCCATCAAATAAGGGGCATGAACCCAACCGGTGGCCAATGGCTGGACACTAAGGGCAATTTCCAGTGTATCTGGTCAGGTCATCATTTGAATAAGGGGCATAAACCCAACCTATCTCTCTATCTGCGGAAGCCATTTGTTGGGTACTTTCCCCTGGATTAGGGTAATTTACTCCATGTTGATTCTGATATGATTTAGCTTTCGAAAGTTGTCTCCAACCATTTCAAAACTCTCTTAGGAATGCCATTTTCCCTCTGATTAATGCATGTGTTTTGTATTATGCCTGCATGCTTAGACACTCTAGTTGAGTTGAACTGCGTGATTGGTTGCTCTTGCTCTTGACTTTGTTTTGTACATAACAGAGTTTTGTTGAGTTACCTCCCGCAGTGTTTTTTCAATTCTATTTCAATAAGTTATGGCAAGTTGCCCTGCACTCATTTCGCAAGGTACATAATGCACTACTCTATGTACTGCTCATTTTCCTCTATATACCATTCAATTGCATCACACTATCTTGTGCATCCTGTATCGCATTGTCTTATGCATTCACATCTCTCTCGTGCATTCCACTCACATCGCAATGTCTTGTGCAAACTTGCATTGCATTGTTTTGTGCATTCACTTGTGCATCTCCATCACACTGTCTAGTGCATTTCAACCCAATTCGCACTGTCTAGTGCATTTTAACTTACATCGCACTGTCTAGTGCATTTCAACCCAAATCGCACTATCTAGTGCATTTCAACTTACATCGCGCTGTCTAGTGCATTTCAACCCAATTTGCACTGTCTAGTGCATTTCAACGTACATCGCACTGTCTAGTGCATTTCACCTACTTCGCACTATCTTATGCATCGCACTGTCTTATGCATTCATTGTTACTCGCACTGTCTTGTGCACCTGCATTGCGTTATCTTGCGCATTCACCCTTACCCGCACTGTCTTATGCACTCCCTGGTCTAGGAGACCTGAAATCCTCTAAAGGTGCAATTCCTTTGGTGTTTGTCGTGCCCGAACGACTTCCGGTGGTCTGGTATAGCCACCTGCTTGTGTTTGTGGTGAGTTCCTAGGAGACCAACTGAGATGATGGAAACTAGAGTTCGAATGGCCGAGGCCTAGAACGCAAAGGTTTGGGATTTCTGAGACTAAAGTCTGGTTTAAATACCCAGGGGTGTATCCTCAGCTTGAAATTTGTATGGTAGCCCCATAGGTTGAGGTTACTTGTTGTAGACACCCCATTTTTGACGACCCGTACGACTTGGACGTCCTCACATGCACACCCAATGATGAGTTTATATGCTCGCCCAGTGCGCGAAGTCCTCAGCGGGATGCCACAACTTTGAGCCTTTTAAACCCTGTACCTTTGTTGTCCCAGTTTTGGACCAAGCCTAGCTTTTCCAGCCTATAGCCTCTAGTGGCCTACTAGCCCCCCCTTTTTAGCTGCCAGCCATCACTTTTGGGCTGCCGGCCACTGATGTGGCTTGCCAACCACTAGTGATAGCAGGCCAACCACTAGTGTATTTTACAGATATTTTATGCCAGTTGTGCTAGCTGTTTGCACAGATGCATGCATCTATCCCCACATGTAGGGCTGGATCTCCTTGAGGGAATTTCAAGTTTTCTATATATAAGAGACCCCTCTTTCATGTTTAATGGTTAGAAAATTTTGAGCTTAAAAATTTTCCTCTCTCTACCAAATTCCTACACTTTTGCCTACAATTCCTTAACCTTTTCCTATACGCCCTTAACCAAATCTTCTCATCTTTGAGCTGAGGTACTTTTGAGCTTGGTTTGAGCTCTAGATGGTGTTTTTACTTGGTTTTGTTGCTTAGAATTGCTTCTTCTCTTCAAGAGGTATAAGGCTTTACCCATTTGCTTGCTTTCTCTATTATTTTTCCTACTATTTTTCCATTGTTTTGGGCTGTCAAAACTCTGTGTTTTTGGGCTAAAGCTTGGGTTTAAGGCCATTAAAGGTTAAGGGGTTGATAACCCTTCTTTATACCTTGTTTTGGTGGCCTTTGACCTGGTGTTTCCCACCCTTTTACTATCTTTTTTCAAGCTTTTAAACACTTATTCTCAGAGCTTTTCAATGGCTAAAATGATGTTTTGAAGTTCGAATTTAGAGGGGTTAGCCTCCCCTCCTTGTGTCTTCTTTACTAGCCCAGCTTGCTCTATATGTTAGCTTATTTTTCTAGCCTTTTTTGTCTTGATTTCTAGTATGTTTTAGGCTTTGTTTAGGACTGTTTTAGACCTATCTTTGGTTGTCTTAGTCTTTTAAACTTTGTATAGCATGTTTCTAGTGTAATAGTCCTCATAAGCTTAATGTTTTAGGTCTTAGACATCACTTATTTGAGTTGATAGCACTTATTTTTGGCTTTTCATGCTTCATTTCAGCACTAATAATCTCTGCAACCTCCCTCCATTCTTGGCCTTTTTTCTTTTTTTTTTTTTAATCTTGCTTTGAAAGTGGTTTTAAGTCACTTGTTTGCCCAAGTATGAAATTGAGGTTTCATACTTAATGGTTTAATCCCTTAGGGAGTTCATTACCAACAGTATGATGCTTCTTTCATACCTAAAGCAACTTGTGTTTTGAGCCCTCTTTCCATTAGAGGACTTAATCTCACCTTTTGGACTCAATTGATTAAAGGATGGAAAGGTAAATGAAATGGAGTAACTAAAAGTGGAACTAAAATGGTGCAAGATAATAATTTGGTTGTGTTCAATCGGACGTTAATTGAACACATGGAAACTTGAACCATTTCATACTTGCTAGTGATGAAATGATTCAAGTCTCCAAGGTCAACTTCTTCCCTTGATCATTCATGAAAGAAAGGAGGTTTGTGTCTTGTTTTGCATTTATTGAACTTGCACACTTGGTTTCACAAGCCCTCATGCAATGAAATTGCATCCATTGATGGTTTGTGAACCAAACTTGCTACTGCTTTGATTTGTTCGTGAAAATGAAGGGTGAGTTGTGCAAACAAACCCTTGAAATACCCTGTTTATGCTCTGTTTGTCCTCTGTTGCAGCAAGATAAACCTGTGCAGCAGTGGCCGGTGCCACTTTTCATAGCCAGCAGGTGGCCGGCAGACCACCTTTGATGGCCGGTCAGCTATCACTGCTGGTCGGCAACCTTCATCCCTAGCAGGCCGGCCCCTAATGCAAAATTGAGCAGTATGTTGGTAAGGTGGAGCAGAGTTGTTCTGGAAGTGGACAATAGTGTTAGTGTTCAACTGTGCAAACAGAGGCGTTCAGAAGCAAAACAGTGGCTTTTTGGGTGGAAACCGAGCATGAGCATTCTTTGCATATCGTGCCTGTTTAGCTTAAACATTTAGATTAAATATTTGGTGTAATTAATTAGTTGTAACTAGTTAATTTGGTAGAGTGTTGTAATCAATTAGTTAATTAACTAGTTAGTTAATTCGAGTGTTGTAATAATTAGTTAAGCGGCTTAGCTAGTTTATTTCATTTGTTTTGTAATAATTAGATTAGCTTTAATTAGTTAGCTAGTTAGCTTAGCTTATTCATTTGGACTCTCCTTCGTGAGAGCGCAATGTAATAATGTGTATGTCTTCCAACCCCACGTCTTTCTCCCTTTTATTTAACTGCTTATGATGGTTAGTTTAGGGATATCATGTTTCAATTAGCATTCTCCATGTTTGCATCCATTTGTATTGCATGCACCGAGGCTCGGTTCATCATTCTAACTGCATTGTTGTTTCAATACTTCTTTGAATACGTGCTTAGACTACATATTATCAAATTGTTTCATATGCCATGTCAAGTGGCCGAGCCTATTAGTTGCATTCTTTGCATGTGTTGCATTAGTCATCTCGCATAGTTAGGAATCTTGCATTTTTCCAACTCATATATTTTTGGCTTGGAGTACTAGGTGAGACTTTACTCGCTTGAGCATGATTGCATGAGTGCGCTTGTTGCCATGTTTAGCATGCTTGCCATGAGGCTAATTGCTTAAGTGTTAAACTGCTTGAATGCCTGTGGATGAAGGCTTTTTGCTTGAATTGGAATAATTTGAGTAATGTTCATATGCGATCATTTTTCCAAGTGGTACATATTTTGAAACAATTTTTAAAACAAACATGACTCGAGATGTTCCAATTCTTGCAATTTAGTCTATACTTGTGTGTCCGTATCACATAGTAAATGCTAGCCTAACAACCAAAACAAGAGCATATAACGTTGATAAAAATCATATCATGATTAGTAGAGGCCAATCTTTGATCGGGCGAGCAGGGGTGCTTAAAAGTATTCATGACCTTGCCCTCTCGTACCTAAGTTCCTGAGTCGAGATGATCTTGGTGATGACAGACACGTGGCTTTTGGCACGAGTCATGGGTTTCCTAAATTTCCCAAAAATAAAATCTTTAGGTGGCAACTTTATATTTGGCAAAGTAGTCCATTTTTGGCAATTTGATTCAAAATCGACTTTTCAAAAGATTTTCCGGATTTGGACTCTTTGGTGTTTATCAATTTCACATTGCACTTGTGAGATTAGATTCAGAACCGCGGGAGCCCGAACTATAGGGCTTATTTCAAACTTCTAAAAAGGGGGGCGCGAAAAAGTCGAGTTACAGTTTATGGCGACTCTACTAGGGAAATTAGAGAACTTGACTTGAAATTCATGATATGAAATTTTGTCTACACTTATATGTTTCTTTGCATTGCATTTGCATTGGTGCATTTAAGTCACTGTGTTTGCCATCTGCTATTCCTGGACGGTTTGTTGGAGGCTTGCCCGAAAAGCTTGCCAAAAGGCTGACCGGTCACAAGCTCTGCCATGATGGGAACACAGCCCTTGGATTTGGACTACCGTTATACCATTCGATCCTCCTTTCACTTCTCGGTGTTAGGTGTGAGAGGTATATTAGGTAGTCTTGCTGAGGTACCCTTTTCGACCATTCGGCCTAGTTGCATATCCAAATTCATAGAGACTTATCCAAACTAGGACATGATGCTTACTTGAATATAGGATTGCATGAAACTGCATTGTTTAAATGGTGAAACCTAGTTCTTGACGAAACTAGGATAGGGTAACCTTATCCCCTCATAGGGGTGTTTTGGATCTCACTTAGTTGGTATGTGCTTTACAGTGAAACTGTACAGGAATGTGCGTATCAGTTGCAAGTTAGGTATCATTATGGAGGCAAAATTCAATGTTGAGTGCAGTCCTACAGCTTTGATTACATTTGTATGTTGTTAACATCTGAGCTGAGGTGCTGTGCGATTTCTGATTTTTGCTTCCTTTTTGCTTTATTTCTTTTTGCTATGTGGTATAACATCATAGCTTCGGACAGTTTGGATACCCCCCAAGCGCTCTGGACCCGTGTCAGGAGGCTTTACAGATTAGGAGATCTTGTTAAGAGACAACCTGTGTTTGCTTCGCTCCCACCGGTTACTAGACGGAGAAGAGTTAGGCACAATTCACCAGTCCAGCAATCACTTGCACCTAGTCAGGCTCAGTCTTCTACATCCAGTCCAGTACGAGATCACTCACCCATTCCGATGGCACAATATCCCCCAACCAGTATGGAGGACCTAATCTACCACCTTCAGCAAATAGTTGAGACCATTCAGAAAGACGTTGCTCGTCAAGCCGAGGCCACAGCACGTTAGGCAGAGGTGATAAACAGGCTGCTGCAACAACAACCACAGCCAGCAACGGCTTTCGCATGTCATGCGCCCCCTACGGGCATCCCAGCACCCACAACCACAACCCGTACTGCTAATGCCCAAGCTGAGAATCAGGGCAATCCGACAAAGCCGATGCCACCACAAGCCTCCAAAGCACTCGTGTATCAGACCGAGGCTCCATTTGATTTTGAGGTTGACTCGACTGTCCTTGAGGTCAACAAGTTAGAGAAGTTCTTCAAGAGAGCACAGGGTGTGAACTCTATTCCCGACATAGAAGACGGGGTATACTGGCTCTGCGATGACATTGCCAGACCAGTTCAAAATGCTGCACATCAATCGATTCGATGGTTCCGGAGACCCTATGGTTCATCTTCGGCTGTTTTTAGACATTCTGCAGCCGATAGCCTGACCAGATTGCAGAAGCTCTCACTCTTTGGTAGGACTCTGTCTGCTATAGTTGCAATATGGTATGCGAAGCTCAAGGATTCTGTGAAGTAGAGTTTGGAGGAAATGACTGGGGGTTTTATTGCACAGTACTCCTACAACACTCAAATCGAGGTCACAACTCGTGATCTCGAGGCAACGCGCCAGGAGCCAAAGGTGGGCTTTTCAAAATTCGTGACAAGGTGGAGGGCCAAAGCTTCAATGATGATTACACGGCCTTCTGAGAAAGATCAGATAAGTATGGTAGTCCGCAATCTGCACGGGAAATTGTTGCAGAAAATGATCATCCTACCTTTGTTCACATTCACTGAGCTCCACGAGATGGGGGTTCAGATTGAAGATGCTATGAAACAGGGCTTGATTACTGATGAAAAAGAGCAGGCCAAGAGGCCTTTTGTGCGTAGTTCCAATGCAACCACTAGTGGTAACACAACTGCACGGCCGTCTGATGTGAGTGTTGTCATCACTGCAACCAAGACCGCCAATCCCTTTGCTAGCACAACTCCACAAACTTCAAACAACCCGGCCCGATCCCAAAGGACCTTCACCCTACTCTACATGGCTTTATCCCAAGCCATGAGGGTGTTAATCAAAAAGGGGCACCTCAAGCTGATAGATCCCTGCCCACTACCCGATCCTCTTCTACCAAAACACAATCCAACTAAGTACTGTGCATTTCACCAGCAGTACGGTCACGACACTGACCAATGCTTTAGGCTGCGTCATGAGATTCAAGACCTCATTGATAACAAGGTGATTGCACCACCTCAGAAAGCAAACGTAACCACTAACCCTCTCCCAGCCCACAACCAGGTTCCCCCACCTCATAATCTAAACCTAATCCATACACTGGCCCTTCCCTATGACCCCAGCGTATATATTACCCCTTCCCACCTACCCAGACTGACGGTGTTCATTTTTGAAAGCATGAACTTATGCATGATGGACACGTCCATACTTCAACCTAAACCTATGGTGGCAACAATTGTAGTAGAAGGGAGATTGGCCTTAAAGGAGAGCACGAGTCCGCTACTTGAGTGCTCTGGGGACTTGTTTGATGGGGAGTATGATCCAAGCTACTACATTATGCTAATCGATCAAGCCAAGACGAAAGTGGTATTACCAATAGCAGTGGAGGTCAATGTCGTTAGGGAGGATGGCCCGAGCCAAGGTTTTTGGATGATTTAGCGGAGCTTGAGGAGGACTTAGACAACCTGTAGTTCTTCGATGAACAAGATCAAGGGGATGTGTAGATTGACTAGTTTGATTTAAATGGGTTGACAGACAACTCAGGGTGGTTGAGTGATGAACCTGACAAGGATAAAGGAACTGAAACAAAACCCGAGGAAAGGAAAACAGGAATTGCTAAGGTGGCCGGAATGACCGATGAAAAGGGGAAACTGTTGGAGAGCACCAGCGTCAAGAATTTAGCTTAGGAATTGGGTACTGTGAGTACCGTGGACACAGAATAGGAAGCTGCGTTGAAGCAGTTTGAACAAGAGAGGGTTAAAGACAACCATAAAGCTGGAATGACCTAATACCCTACGGGGGAAACTTGTGAAGTGAAAGTGATACAAACGGAGCCAGACAACTATTTGTCGGTCACCGGAGGTGTATGGTGGGAGGATGACGATCTACTTCTGGCTCACACCGATGAAGATTGGGGTGAATCCCTCCCAAATAATACGTGGTACACTAAAAAGATTGACCACATGATGAGAAGTAAGCGGTATTTCAAGCCACCACACTTAGACCAAGCTGAGGCCTCTGGGAAAGATAAGGAGGTTGAGAAACAGAGGGAGAAATAGTTGGAGAGAGAGGCAGTATTGAAGCAACTGAAGAAGATCCAAGCTGACATCTCAATTTAGGGTCTGTTCATGGCCTCCCGCGTGCATCGCCAGGTTGTACTATTAGCAATGGACAAAGCCAAACTGTCCATTGACACTACCCTTAAATAGCTTGTGGGATTAGTTTTCTCAGGTGGTGCCAACCCAACCCTAACCTTTTCCGAGAAAGAACTCCTGCTGAAAGGCGGAGTCGCTATAGTGTGTGTGTGTGTGTGTGTGTATGTATATATTATTGCTATTTTGAAAATATAAGCCACTCTTGATATTTTTCTCTTTAAAATGATAAAATTAAACAATTACCCATGATGTAAGATTTCGCATGTAGATTATTTATGAACAATAAAATTATATAATATACATTCTTTATCGATAATTTTTTATTTTATTTTATATTTAAAATAAAATTTTAAAATCCTTGAATCAATTGTGCGATCCATGAATCAGTCACAACAATCTCACCTAAGATTCTCAGAGCATGATTGGAAATCACCTTCCGACGACTTCTTTCACACTTCTAAAGTGTAGATCTAGACTTCTTATATTAGGAATAGCGGTTTTGTGATATTCTCTTTGATTTTTACATAGATTTTTGGTTTATTCCCAATGGTTTCTTTGCAGTTGTAGGTTTCTTGAGTTTCAACCTTCTAGTGTCGCGACAACAGTGGTGGAGTTCGAGCAGTGGTGGTGGCAAATGATATCCTCGGTGACGGCGACAATAGTAGTTTTATGCTTGAGGCAAACCTTCCATGGTTAGGTTGGAGCCTAAATCACATCTGCGAGTAGATCTGATCTTCTCAAAGCGTGACTATTTCTTGAGATTTTTTGTAATTTGTATTATGTTTTTGTCTTTTGTTGTTCTTATAATCTTTTTTTTTAATATATATATATATATATAAATATATTGTCTGTATTATTGGTTCTTAAAAAAAAAAAAAATTCCCACTGATGATTCCAATTTTAACAATTTTGCTCTTATCCAAACTTACCCTCAAAGTAATTGAACAATCCCATCTTTAACAATTTTGCTCTAATCCAAACTTAGCCTCCAAGTAATTGATCATGGTTTCAATTTGTAAAGGGAATGGCTGTCACTGACTGTCTTGTTGGGCTCTTGTGGCTTATTGCAGTCTCGTTTCAGTCTGTTTATTTTTTAGATTATTTTGTATAGATGGTGTATAAAAAAAAATGGGTAAATTTGATATATATATATATATATATATGTATATAAATTCATAATTTTATCACATTTGTATTTAAGGGAAAAAAAAAACGATTATCATTCATTTTTTTAAAAATAAATATAATAAAATTATATAACTATATATATCTAATTAATGTGATTTCTTCATATGAATAATATAAACAAATTAACCTAAAAAAATAAGTGAATCAAATGATTGAAATGAGACTTGTCAGGTTATCTCCAATATTTACTCATATCTCTCATCAAATTTAAATTTGATGAAAATTTGATGAAAATGGTGCTCCAATTCTGTTATCAAAGTAATATCAAATGAAGGCAGCAATAAACTTTTCACCAAATTGAGGGAGCGTTTAACCTTTCATCAAATTTCGAAATTGAATGTTGATGGACGACCTAGTGAATGACCACCGGATGGATGATTGGATTTTAATCAAAATTCACTCTACGCTGGACAATTGGCAAAATTGATGAAAACAATTAGAATGCATCATATCAGATCAAACTTTTTATCAAATTTTTACTCAAATTTAATAAATGATTTAATGAACGATTGTATATGCTTTGATAGAGAACACGTCCAATAAGATGATTGGACTAAGACAACCATAGCCATTCGAAAAAGAAAACTTCTTCGGCTTGAAATGTCTACTGTACACAATCTTACCATAAAATTACATAATTTTCTTATAAATTTGTATAAGTAATTTTATAAAAATACGTAAATTAAGTATAAATTTACATTAATTATATAAATTTTTACAAACTTATATAAATTTATTTTCAATTTACACATTTTTATAAGATTACTAAGAGTATCTCCAACAATTTACCAAATATTTTATTAAATCTGAGTAAAAATAATACTTATCAGAATTATGCAAGGCTGAGTTACCCAAAATTTGTGAAGTATTGCTTATGGTTTCTGGCGGAGATTGCTGTCATAGCAGCAGACATTCCTGACGGCAAGTCCTTTAAATTGTCTACTGAAAATTAAGTATTAGTTTAGCTTCTTTTCTTTAAGTGTATTTTTTTTATTTTTAGTAATTTTTTTTTAATTTTGAGACAAATTATTTTAATTTTATGTCTGTCTAGATTAGACAATCCTAAAAGTTTCAGAATTTTGTATTTTCTTTTGAAAAAAGTCAAAAAAAAAAAAATTTTGCTATTTTGTTTTTAAGATGGTCTAATTTAAGTAGACCTAAAAAGTGAATAATTATAACCCAAAATAAATTTAAAAAATCACTAAAAACAAAATTAAGTTAAAAAATTAAGTTATTCGTTAAGGCAAAATAAAGTCTATATATGCACAATAGATATACATTTTTTTGATTGGTAAAAGAAAATAGCATTTATTGATGAAAACTGAGATATTATATCATTAGAGAAAACGGATGAGTGCAAAAAGTACCATAGCAATGCAAAGTGACCCTAACTAGGTTATCACCGAAATGCACATTCAATCACTTACTAGCACACCATCAAGGTTCGGTGAGAAACCAACCAAACAAAAAGAATAAAACAACAACCAACATCGCAGAACACTCCCAGCAACAACCAACATAGCAATAGGTATATATATATTTTTTTTGATCGGCAAAGAAAATCTTTATTGATGAAGCCAATAAGGTGGACAATTACATCAATAAAGAGAAGCTTGGGGCAAAAATCCCCAAGCGCCAGTTGGTGAGAAACCAACAAAAGAGAGGAAGAAAAGAAAACAGCAGAAGCAAAACAAACATCAATTAATCAGACTCCTCAATTACAACAATGGAATGATGGCATGAAATTGAGATGCAAAATGGACTATGGTAGAGGTCTTCTACTCTCTCACAGCCATGTAGTCTTCTTGAATGCAGCAGACCAAACAAACCAGCCAAACAACCCAAAACACCAAACAAACCAAGTGTGGGACAACCTTGCTCCATGATACATAATGTTCAAAACTACACGCCTTTCCCAAGTTTGGGACATGACAGCAGCAAAACAGACCCCAATTCAAATCAGTGCTGTCCAGACCTTCACTTTATTGCAGGAAATTCACTTTATTGCAGGAAATTGCACTGCAGGAAAATGCACCAGCAACAAAGCCGAAGCAGAACAAAACCCAGCAGGCCAGCATAGCAGCCTCAAACTGCAGCAGAAGATAGAGCTGAGTGCACACCTGAGAATGTTAGAATATAAGCCCAAACACTGCTGCTGCAACAAAATCTCAACCCCGACCACCTAAACAAACTCGAATCTGGCTGATATTATAAAGAAAATCATTAATGGAGAATGGCCAATCCTTAGAGGAGGCCTTCAGCCAAATAGCTAACCTGATAATAATAGACTCCTTTAGTTCCTCCAAATCCGGTTGAACACCATTAAACAAGCAATCATTCCGATGTTTCCAAATAGACCACATCGCAACCAGAGGGATAGCAAGCCAGATTCTTCTAACAGCTTTCACAAGACTGGTGCCATCCCACCAGTTCAGCAAGCCTTCAACAGAACCAGGAACAACCCAAACCAAACCCCACCACTTCACTAAACTAGCCCAGACCTTCCAGATCAGAGGACAAGAAAAGAGGACATATGTAGCAGTTTCAACCTCTGATTTGCAGAAAATACACTCAGTTGAGGCTTCCTCACCCAGCACTCCAACCCTTTGAAGGAAAGCCGAAGTTTTGATCTTGTGTTTCCAAGCTAGCCACCCAAAAAACTGAACTTTGGGTGGGATATAATTAATCCACACCAGATTACAAGTACTTGCAGCTACACCAAAACCCAGTTCACAATTCCTGTACAGAGAAGCAACAAAGGATTGACCTGGTTTACAATCTAGCCACCTTGGATTATCTTTAACCCCCAAACTTAACATAGGAGCTTCTGTTAACAAGGCATTGAGCCTGATTACCTCCTCAGCCTCCCACTGCCTCAAAGCCCTTCTTAGACACAGATCCCAAGTCCCAGAGATACCTTTTTTATCAACAAAAAACTTTACAGAGCCATTCTTCTCAGTAGAGAGTGAAAACAGTCTAGGGAAGGCCTCTTTAAAACAAGTGCTACCACACCACAAATCATGCCAAAATCTCACTCTATTCCCATCTCCCACTTTAATTTGGAATTTGTTGGCAAAAAATTGGAATAGATTGATACTATGCTCTGCCACTGCTATGATATCACCCCATAACTTAGACCATCTAATACCACCAAATTGATTTGGGAACCAAGCTCCAACTTCAAGTTTATACTTCTGACAAATCACCTTTTTCCACAATGCTTGATCTTCATTAGCAAATCTCCACCACCACTTCAACAATAAGCACGAACTTACCTCTCTAATTCTCCTTATTCCCAACCCACCCTGATTAATGCTCTTGGTAACCTCCTTCCACTGCACTAGGTGAATTTTTCTTTTCAAATCTGTGCCTCCCCATAAGAAGGCTGCTTGAATTTTATCTATTTCCTTGGCCACACCTTCTGGCAACCTGAAGAGGGAAAGGTAATACACAGGCAAACTGGACAGAACTGATTTTATGAGAGTCACCCTACCAGCATAAGATAAGAATCTCCTTTTCCACCCAGCTAGTCTGCCTTTTATCTTATCTAAAACAGGTTGCCAAAATTTCTTCCTACCTGGAGACGAACCCAGAGGTAAACCCAGAAATTTCAGGGGCAGATTTTGATGTTTACAGTTGAGCACAGAAGCTAAATCCTTAAGAGAATTGACTGAAATACCAACCCCACAAACCACACTCTTATGAAAGTTGATCTTAAGACCTGAAATCATTTCAAAGCACCTTAAAATTCTTTTAAGATTCAAAACCTCATCCATATCCGCTTCACAGAAAAGTAAAGAGTCGTCCGCAAATTGGAGATGTGAGACAACCACCCCATTACCTCCAATCTGAACCCCTTTAATCAGGCCCAATTCCCTTGCTCTGAGTAATAGAACACTAAGCCCTTCTACAGCCAAGTTGAACAGAAAGGGGGATAATGGATCACCTTGTCTTAGTCCTTTTTGAGGGCTAAACTCTTTGGTTGGTGACCCATTCACAAGAATAGAGATTCTAGCAGTAGAAATACACTCCTTCATCCAACTGATCCATTTAGAGCCAAAGCCAAAATTTGACAGCATGGAGAGCAAATAAGCCCAATTGATGGAATCATAAGCTTTTTCAAAGTCGAGTTTGAGCAACACCCCCTCCTTCTTAGCTTTCTTCCACCCATCCACAATTTCATTTGCGATCAAAACCCCGTCCAAGATATTTCTACCACTCAAAAAAGCTGATTGGGTTTCACCTATAACATCTGGCATAACTAGCTTAAGTCTACGGGTCAGAACCTTGGCCAAAATCTTGTACATCGAGCCAATCAAGCTAATCGGTCTATAATCCTTAAGATTGACTGCCTTGGCCTTTTTCGGAATTAAGGTGATGAATGAGCTGTTCAACCCGTAAGCTAATTTACCCAAACTGTGGAATTCTTTCATGAACTTCATCACATCTTCTTTGAACACCTTCTAATTCTTTTGTATACACATTAAATTAAAGCCATCGGGACCTGGTGCTTTATTCCCATTACACTCTTTGACTGCTGCCCATAACTCATCTTCCGAGAATTCTGCTTCCAATTGCTGAGAACAGACACTACCCCTGATGCTCTTAAAATTACCAGATAAGCCAGGTCTAACTCTCCAATCTTCTGTATAGTGCTTTTTAAAGTGAGCCCAAACCACATCCTTTACCTGCTGAGGATCCTCAACCACCACCCCCTCCACCAGAATGGAATTCAGAGCATTCCTATTCTGTCTACTACTAGCCATTACATGAAAAAATCGAGTATTTCTATCCCCTTTTAAGTTCCACTCCAATCTTGATTTTTGCAGCCAAGACCATTCCAACATTCTGCTGAGCCTCCACAGTTCACTACTAGATTCTCTTTTAAGTAGCAGCTCTGCTTCCACCAAAGGTCTGACTTCAGCCAACAAATCCAAAGAGTGGAGCTGACTTTCAGCTTCTTGAATTTTTTCTGAGACATTACCAAACACTCCTTTGCTCCATTTCTTTAGTGCTACCTTCAAGTTTTGTAATTTCCTCTGCAGAATTACACTTGCACTTCCATTTATCTGGCACTCTAACCAAACATTCTCCAAGAATGAAGCAAATCTGGGATGCAGCAACCAGGCATTATAAAACTTGAAGGGTTTGGGCCCCCAGTCCCTTTCATCTTCCATTAAGAGTAAGGGGCAATGGTCAGAAATATGCCTTGGTAAGCCCCACAGTTTGAACTTAAATCTTTCGATCCACTCAGGACTTAGGAGGAATCTATCAATTTTACTCCACTTATTACCATCAATTGCATTACACCAGGTATATTTCCTACCCAGCATTTGTAACTCAGTCAACTCACACCTGTCTATAAAATCGTTGAAGTCTTTCATACCTCTTTCCCTCCTTGAGCAACCCACTCTTTCATCCACTGATCGAATTTCGTTGAAGTCTCCACCCAAGCACCAGGGTTTGGTGAAACTTGCTTTCAGTCTTACCAGAGTCTCCCATAATTTACTTCTCCTCCCAGGATCATTTGGAGCATACACATTAATGATGACACACTCAAAAGAGTTTAGGACTGTACCTGCAAGCAGAATGAACTGCCTATTGCTGCAACAATCTGACAGTTGAAACACCTCAGGGTCCCATATGCATAGCAGCCCCCCAGCCCTGCCCTCAACATCAACTACCATGAACTCCATTTTATCTCTATGCCACACTCTTTTGACATCCACTGATGAAAGACTTGCCTTCTTTGTTTCTTGAAAAAATGCCAAATCTATTTTTCTATTAAC
Source organism: Camellia japonica (assembly GCA_030407325.1). Classification (NCBI taxonomy): domain Eukaryota; kingdom Viridiplantae; phylum Streptophyta; class Magnoliopsida; order Ericales; family Theaceae; genus Camellia; species Camellia japonica. The sequence continues at coordinate 205,788 of JAPPVO010002864.1, forward strand.
CAAGACCCTCCTTATTTTTCTCATCTTCTCTAGCCTACCAATCCCCCTGATATTCCAGCTTAACCACTTCATAACAACATATTTGTACTCTTTTATATCACCTAATAGGAGCTCATTAATCTGCCCCTTCAACCACTTCACCAATCCTTTCTCTGTCCACCTCTTCCATCCGAACAAGTTGTTGAATCGCTGCTTCATCTTGGCCCAGACAATCAACCCCCAACCTTTTACCCAACATAAGAGTTAATTGAGCTTCATGTAATTCTCCTCCGGAGCCGTTGTTCTGCGAATTATTTGAGGCCGACTTCAGCATGGCAGCAGCTGCCGACCTCACCACCACTCCTTTGTGGCTGGCTTTACTTGATCCAGCCCCTCCATGCCCTAGCCTTCTTACAAAACCAGAGAATCCACCCATGGTTATGGAGTTTGAAACACCCACTTTCCTTTTCCCGTTATTATTTGTGGGCTGCATCTTATTGGACACAGTTTTGCATATGGATGCACCAATATTATGACACTCGCTGGATTTAGAACCCAACAAAATAGGCCCATGCTCAGCTCATACATTGGGCTGACTAGACCCAGGATTAAACTGATTAATAATACCTGGCCCAAAGGTCTTGGTAAAGCACGGCTCCTGGACCAGTAGGACCTCCAAGTTGATACCTGGTCTGTCCCTCAAAGCTTCGCTCACACTTCTCACAGAACCTGTTGACTGAGGCTGACCACCTACTTTTAGTGATTCATCATTACACCCCAGCTTTAGTCCTTCTTTTCCTTTCATCATTGACTCTACTTCCCCCTTTGCAATTGCTTTCCCAATGTCTGCTGTACACCTACTAATGTCAGCTTCATTCGGCTTTTCCAAGTAATCTGTAGTTTCTTCAACTACTGAGGCCACCAGCCAGTTACCTTCCGCAACCATCTCAACTCCCTCCTTCCCCCTAGTTGGCAAAACTCCTTCAACTAACTTGTTAGATTCACCCACCTCCTCAGCCCCCACATCTGCCAGCTCAACATCATGTTTCTCTACTCTGGGTTCAGCAATGGGGTGCACTTTGCCGTTAACGTTGGAACTGACATACTCCTCATCATCCACAACTGGGTTGCACTTGCATATGGCTCTTACCTCCTTCACGAGCTGCTCCCCGCACACTCTTATAGGATATGCTCTCCCCTTGCATTCCAGAGTTAAATTTGAATTTATCGGCTCCATTAGACTAGTGGCGATCTTAATCTTCCCGCACCGAAAAGAGACAGGTTCACATGTGTCTCCATCCAGAGCAACCACTTCCCCCCAAAGTCTTCCAACTTTTCTGAAAGTATCTGAGTTCCATAGGTTGAGTGGGACTCCATAGCAACTCAGCCATACAATCCTTTCTTGCTCTAAATGAAGGTCTGATGACCATTCCTTAATGAACACACACCAATCTTGAAACCACTCAATAATCTTGGTCTTATTGTTCCTCAATTCCTCATTTGACTTGAAAGTCATTACAACATCTCGACCTCCACCCTTTCTCAGTAGCACCCCCGTCAATTCTTTTTGTTGGAGTTCTTCCTTAATGGCCAGAACAGAGTGCCTTGATTTGAGTCTTAATATCAGGCTTTCAAACAACCAACCATTTCCTATCTCCACCGCATTAACAGTAGTGTTTTGTTGGCCGGATGAGTTAATACCTTTCAGAGCCTCCACAAACAATCTTCTGTCAATGCCTTGATTCCAGCTTTGCTTGAAGTGATTACCTGCCACAGCTTGCCCCTCAAGATTCTTCCTTGCTGCAGGTTTCATCCAATTACTTTCACCCTTCTCCTTCCCATAATCTGCCTTCTTCACTGACAACTTTCTGTCTTCTAACCAAAGCCCATTTGCCTTTTGGGCAGCCACAGAGGCTGCAATCTGACAGTCAAACCGCACAAAGCCAAATCTTGTATTTAGGACTCTCCTCCTCTTCTGAGGAATGAAAACATCCCTGACCACCCCAAACTTAGAAAACAGCTCATGTAAACCTCGTGGGCTCATGACTTCAGGGATATTGTCCACGAACAAGGTGAACAAACCTGATCTACTACCTTCTTGTCCTACACCTTGGTGCCATAACCTTCCTCTCTGCCTCAGAACTGGGATCCACCCACCTTGGTCTACTTCCTCTCTTCCTCTCTGCCTCATCTCCTCCACAGTTGAGCTTTGTTTTTTTAGAAGAGACCAATGGATCAATATGAAACAGTCTCAATAGGTATATATATATATATACTTGTATCATTGCATGTGCTTATATGCATGCACGTCTACACGTTTATCTTGTTTTTTTTTTTTTTTTGATCAACAAAACTTTTATGAAGGCTTATTAAGAGATCATCACATCATATTTTATTTAGGGGAAATGCTAGAGAGCTCTAAATTTAGAGCTCTAATTTGAGCTCTAGTGATGTGTCAAAGTGTAAAAAAAAAAAAAAAAAACAAACAAAGCAAGGCACAAACATCACATCAGGGTGGGTCCCACCTTCCCCTTAGAGCTATTAGAGCTCTTATATTAGAGCTCTAAAGCATTTTTGTTTATTTAGTAAGTTTAAGATAACATAATTTGTTTTTAGAAATCAATGGCGTATTTTTTAAATTGTTGTTGGGGGCCACTTTTTGAGTGAATCTTAGCGGTAGATTTAAAATTTTAGGATTTTTTTTTTTTTTTTTTTTTTTTCTGAATTGTTGATATTGTTGTATTTAAATTTTTGTGATGTTTAATTTTGTAGTAGTGATTGGGACAGCCTTTGCCCTGAATATATTATTCCATACACCAGTGTGGGCTGGAGTTCTCATCACTGGTTTGAGCACGCTCCTACTTCTTGGCCTGCAAAAATATGGGGTAATTATAAATTATTATAATCTTACATTTGTTACTTTTTAAAAAAAAAAAAATTTATAGTGAACCTAAAATATCAAAAAGATGGATAAAAAATACATATAGAAAATTAGTAAATGGTCTAATAAATTCATTCTAACTTAGAATAAATCCATATTGCACATTGATTTTTACTTATGAATGTTTTAGGGACTAGCTATTTTAGTTGATTTTTTTATTTTTTATAAAAAAAAAATGTATAAAAAGTAAAGATAAGAGTTGACTTTTTGACTATTTTATGTGATTCTCAAACTTGTCCTTAGTATTTTTTTCTTGGCACGTAATATATTGAAACACATTAACATTTGACATTTTAAAAAAATATATATTTATTCACTATAAGAAATTACACTTTCGTCGACTAAAATTTTAGTTGCAAAAAGATTATTTTTAGTCGGCAGAAGCATTCTGCGACAAATAATTTTGGTCACTATGGTCCAGGTATTGTTCAAACTGGAATTGGTTGCGCTCCTTTTTTTTTTTTTTTTTTTTTTTTTTTTTTTTTTTTCAAATGGCAAGTAAATTTGTAAAACTATGTTGCTTATGAAAGTTGAACATTCGACTAAAATTTTAGTTGCAAAAAGATTATTTTTAGTCGGCAGAAGCATTCTGCGACAAATAATTTTGGTCACTATGGTCCAGGTATTGTTCAAACTGGAATTGGTTGCGCTCCTATTTTTTTTTTTTTTTTCAAATGTCAAGTAAATTTGTAAAACTATGTTGCTTATGAAAGTTGAACATAGAACCACATGAAAGTAATATGACAAATAACTACTATGCCACATTCAACTTTTATTTATAGAACCACATGAAAGTAATATGACAAATAACCACTATGCCACATTCAACTTTTATTTATATTAGATAAAATATATATATATATATATATCTTTATTACATTTTCTTTTAAACATTACATATAATTAATATATTTTACAAATAATAAATATAAATATGTTTATGTAATTATAAATTTATCTTAAAATTTAAAATAATTATAACATCACAGGTAAAACACTGACTAATAAATTTAGTTGCCAAAAGTATTATAGTTATTTTTCTTGACCAATCACTTGGTTGCCACATAATACAATAGGCATGCTAACCATCAAAATGACGTCGACCAAAATTCATTAGTTGGTAAAAGTTTTTTGACTCACTTTTTTTTTTCACCTTCCCACTTCTAATTTTTGCAACCAATATTTCAAATTAGTCGCGGAACACAACATTTCTACGACTAAATCACATTAGTCATGGAGAATAAGAAATTTTGGCTACTATTTTTTTTTTTTTTTTTTGGTCAGCAAATATGTGTTTTCCCTACAACAAGTTTTGGTCGGCTATTTGTCCCAGTATGCGTGCAACAAGCAAAACGACGCTGTCTTGCTAACTGTGACTAACTTTCATTAGTCGCCAACAGTTCAATGACTACTGCCCAATTTTCACCCTCCCGCCTCTATTTTTGTCGACTAATATTTCCAATTAGTCACAAAAAATAACATATCTGCGACTAAATCACGTTAATCAGCAAAAGTATAAACTTTTGGCTACCAATTGTTTTTAGTCGGCAAATATGATATTTTCAGGACTAAAATTTATTTAGTCATCAAAAATGTAATTTCTTATCGTGATTCTTCCTATTGTCGATACATGCCATAAACCTCGTACACATAGTCCAGTTATATAACCATATACATATTGCGGGTAATGCTATGGGTACCATATACAAGTTATGTCAATTGTGGGTTTGATTATCACAAATGGCATAACTCAATATTATGGGATTTATATATCACTACAAAAAATTAAGGTTGTGGGGACTAGTGGCGGAGCCAGGAATTTAATATAGGGGGGGTACCTATTAATTACAATCTCAAAATTTTTCTTCCCCAATCAATAACAATAACATAATAATAATTTTTTGAACTAATGTTAAACATTAAAAATTAATATTCATTACAAATAGTTTTTAATTTTAAATTTTTACAATTGACCCCGACGAATTTTCATCTTTTGAAATCTTTCCATAATAGTATCATTGTCAATGCCATCAAAAATATATCTCTCAATGTAGACAACTAAACTATCATTCATCCATTCATCACCCATTCAGTTCCGCAATCGATTCTTCACAATATTCATAGCTGAAAATACCGTCTCAACAATAGTAGTTGCAACAAGTAAGATTAATGCTAAAATCAAGAGCAAATACACCAATGGATATACTTTGTCTCTTCCAGTCTCCACCATTTTCTTAACAAGATCGGTAATTCCATTCAACATTGAGAGCTCACTACTGGATAGCATGTCGATAATATATGTGTCAAGTTGATCATTAATTACCATTAGGAAATTCACTAAACCATGCCTGATTAAATCGTTGAAGTTTTTGTCCAAATGATTTTTGTGAAAAATTATGATCACGAGGTTGACAAGGACCTTTTTCTAGATATGCCCTACGAATTCGGTTTCGATCATTAGCATTATAGTCCATAATCCGAGGCCGTAGTCATGGATCTACATGAAGGTCTACTAAATTGATTTTTATGCAATTTTGTTCTGCGGAAGAATAATTATTTTCTTCTTCTTGAGGAAGAGATGATTCCAACTTTGATTTTCTTTTGAAATATTTCTCCATGACTGTTTGAAAAAACTAAAAATCAAAATAAAAATTCATAATCAAAATCACAAACCCCCACAAATCAAAATCTCCAATGTTAACACAAATCAAAAAATTTAAATTAGCACAAATCACAACAAATCAAAATTTCTAATTTTAGCACAAATTATAACAAATCAAAATCCCTAATTTAAATATTAATCACTGCAAATAAATATTTTTAATTTTAGCACAAATCAAATCCCTAATTTTAGCACAAACAACAACAAACCAAAATCTCTAATTTTAATATAAATCACCACCAATTAAGATTCATAATTTTAGCATATCAAAATCTCTTATTTTAACATAAATAATAACAAATCAAAAAAATTTACAAATCAAAACTTAACAAATAACTATAAATTAATACTCATAATTTTTATTTAAAAGTAAAAAATAAATAAATAAAGTTACTTGTAAACAATGAAGAGAAGATACCAATGTTGTAATGTGGTCCCAAATCTTTGTTGTGTGATCCTAATTTGGTGCATCTTCGAGTTGGCAAATTACAAAGCAACAAAGGGAGACAAAGAAGACAAAGAAAATACGAAAATACTTAACAAGTACTGTGAATAAATAAAAAAAACAAAGAATTTTATACACTTTTAGGATTTTAGAATTTTTACCTTATTGTAATTGGAGTTGTGTGTACTTATCACCAAAAAAAAATAAATTATGTGTCAATATTTAATTGGAATTGGGATTCAAAAAAAAAAAAAAAACCAAACCTGGTTGCATGTGTGTCAGTGGGTTTGACATAATTGGAAGGGGTATGTATTAGTATTAGGTGGGGCAGTACTAGTACTGCACGGTGTTAAAGCAGACCTCACTTAAAAAAAAAAAAAAAAAAAAATTCAAAAGTCAGGGGGGGCACGTGACCCCCCTAAGCCCCAAGTCCCTCCACCCCTGGTGGAGACCAAAATTTAGGGACAAAATTATTTTTTAGAGACCAAATATTTTGTCCTTAAAAGCCTTATTTTTGACTCTTAAGGACGACCTTTTAGCGACTATCCTCACGATGATAGAAATTAGTCCCTAAACGTCTTTTGTAACAAAATTTTTACTTTTAGAGATAGAAACATTTGGTCTCTAAAACTCTTATATGTTGTAGTGTATATATAAAAATAAAAATAATTAAGTTGTAATCAAACATCCTATGAGGTATAACCAAACAACTTTTGAATCACAACTAAAAACACAAAGATCGTAACCAAAGGTGTATATGGTAGAATTTCCCATATTTTGCATATGTTTTCTTTGTAGTATAAATTTCAATAATCTATTTGTTACATATGTTGTCGCTATTAGATATCTTACAAATGTTCTGATAGATTCTTTGATCGGCTATTGTCTTTTTTATACATGTTTGGCTCTTATGTTAGATAAAAATAGGATTGTCTATTGCAACTGCAATTGCAATTTTCTCTTATTAAAATCTTAATTTTTCTTTTTATTAGTCAAAAAGAAGAAATTCCAACATCTTTTATTTTTGGAACTTTAAACTCAATTAAGTTTAGGCCTGTTAATAGTTACCCAAAAAATTCCATATAATATTTGAAAAATCCAATTAATATTTAACTTTGATAATGAAATATGAAATGGTAGTGCAATTGTTACAATTTTTTGATTCAGCATTCCATGTAGCAAATCCTGTTTCATTCCCAAGAAAGAGCAAGAAAATGTGTGTAAAACTACAAAACACGCATATAAACAAGATACTCAACTACTCAAATTTTGCAAATATGATGATTCAAAAAAGGGGGGAAAATTTTTTTTCTAACTTTTTAAAATTTATTTTTTTATAACTTCAATTATGTGTAGGTGAGGAAGCTGGAGATGTTGATAGCAGTGTTGGTCTTCATTATGGCAGCATGTTTCTTCGGGGAAATGAGTTATGTAAAACCTCCGGCAAAAGATCTGCTTAAGGGAATGTTTATCCCTAAGCTCAAGGGCAATGGCGCCACCGGGATGCCATCGCTTTACTTGGGGCCTTAGTTCTGCCGTATGCTCATATTGGATCTCATCTTTTTATATAACACATTTCTTGATCTAATATTAAATTCCCATCAATGTTTGACTAACCAATGTTTTCTTCTTCTTTTTTCGTTTTTAATCTTTTGGATTCACACTAAGTCTGTCATTTCTCTTATAATTTCTTAACAGTCATAACCTTTTTCTCCACTCAGCTCTCATACTCTCTAGAAAGATACCAAATTTTGTCAGAGGCATAAACGTAAGCCAACAATGTATATCAACCATATTTTACATATATATTTGTGTGTGCATATGTAAATATGTGTGTGTATACAATCAAATTGAAAACAGTTTATGAGAGAACTTACACAATTGCAACATGATTAACACACACAAAAAAATGTAAAAGCAAAAAGAAATTATGGATGTTAGATGATTATTAATTTATGTAATCAGATAAAAATAAAAATAAAAAAACAATAAGTCTCACTACAAGAAATCAAGGATTTAACGATGTTTAATTAACAACGTTTTATTAAACGTCACGTTTTCTAATTTGTAACGGCGTTTTATAATTGCTGCATTTTTTTTTTTAAACCAAAACGGCACCGTTTTCTAATTGAATGCGTTTAAAAATGCCTCCAAATGCGGTAGATACACGTGCCCCTTTTTCAAACCCTTATTTTTTAATCTGAGCTCTTTCTCTCTCTTATACATACACATCTCTCTTATCTTATATGCATACATCTCTCTCTCTCTATCTCTCTCTCTCTCTCTCTCTCTCTCTCTCAGCGACAAAGAAAAGAGCTTATAGGAAGAAGCTTTGTCTCTCGAAAGATCAATCGGCTGTTCTTGAAGAGAGCTTCAAAGAACACAAGCTCCATCAGCTGTTCAGAGAGATTTCAAAGAGATTTCAAAGATTCAGATTGATATCAATCGGCTGTTTAGAGCGATTTCAAAGATTCAGATCGATTTCGAGATTCAGAGTGATTTCGAAGCTCCGTTGCCACCGTCATCTGCACCAGTGAGGTAGTGAGCTCCACCGTCTCTCTCTCTCTCTCTCTCCCTAGATCTATGAAATCAATGTTTTGAAGGCATTCTTACTTGATCCTCATTTGCAGAGATTCAGAGAGAGGCATTCTGACTTGATCCTCATTTACTGAAATCAATGTTTTAAGGCATTCTTACTTGATCCTCAAGCTCCAATGGCTGCGAATAGTCTACTTTGTTTCTGAACCTTAATCGATACTCTCTCTCTCTCTCTCTCTCTCTCTCTCTCTATTTCTTTCGAATTTTACTAAATGTATAACATTTGTATACATCAATATGTGTGTCTGTTGAATTGCTCAATAAAAATAGATTGTTGAATTTTTAAAAGGTGGTTATGGCTAAGTAGATTGGATGGGAAGATGATGTTAAACTGAGTTTCTGATGCCATATAAAGGACTTCCAAGAAATTGTACTTGCAAAGATCCACTTTTCTAACCCCATGAATAGATTTGATATGTTAGGTTCTTTTTTAAATTGAAAGAAACTTCTACACTAATTTTCAACATTTAGGATAAGTTTGAATTGAAAGAAACTTCTACACTCTGCAATTCTTTGGGTACTTTGGTCGGAAAGAAATGCAAAGATTGTCTACGATAAGTTTGACAAATTGGGAGAGTAATGGGATAGGGTTTGTTATCTATCTTCATTTTGGGTGTCAGTCTCACCTCTTTTAAGGAGATTCCTTTGTTTTTTATTTGTAGCCGTTGGAGAGTCGTTTGTGATTTGTAATTTCTTTTTCTTTTTTTTTCATTTGTATCATTTTGGTGGATCTTTCATCCTTTCCCCTTGAACCGATAAATTTCATTTATATTTATCCACCAAAAAAAAAAAAAAAAACCAGAGCATTTTGCATATGTAACTTCATTCTTATTCTTTATAACCACTTACTATCAGATTTTTATAAACGTAGGAATTTGTATCCGCATTCAGAATGAGGTAACAATAAAGAACAAATATCCCATACCTCGTATTGATGACCTGTTTGATCATATACAGGGATCACAAGTGTTTTCCAAAATTGATTTGAGGTCCGGATACCACCAGTTGAAAGTAAAGGTAGAAGATGTTGAGAAAACCACATTCAGAACGAGGTATGGTCATTTTGAATTTCTTGTTATGCCATTTGGGGTAACTAATGCTCCGGCAGCGTTTATGGACTTAATGAACCGAATTTTTAAAACCTACCTTGATGAATTTGTTGTGGTTTTTATTGATGACATTTTGATATACTCCAAGAATAGACTTGAACATGAACATCATTTGAGAACCGTCCTGCAAACACTTAGAGAAAAGAAATTATTTGCTAAACTAAAGAAATGTGAGTTTTGGTTAGATGAAGTTATTTTCTTAGGGCATGTGATCAACAAGGAAGGAATTTCAATGGACCCACAGAAAATAGAGGCAATTGTGAATTGGCCTACACCGACAAATGTAACAGCAGTCTGCAGTTTCATGGGCTTAGCCGGGTATTACAGGAGGTTTGTGAAAAACTTTTCAAGGATAGCTGTACCTCTTACCCAGTTGACACGCAAGGGGCAATCATTTGAATGGAACGACGAAAGAGAAGCTGCTTTTCATGAACTGAAAATGAGACTGACCACTACACCAGTATTAACATTGCCCACAGGTACGAAAAATTTTGTAATTTTCAGTGATGCATCTTATAAAGGTTTGGGTTGTGTGTTAATACAGAACGGAAAGGTTATTGCTTACGTCTCCCGACAGTTGAGACCACACGAGAAGAACTACCCAACACATGATTTAGAATTGGCCGCAGTTGTTTTTGCTTTGAAAATCTGGTGGCATTATTTGTATGGGGCAAAGTGTGAAGTCTACACGGATCACAAAAGTCTGAAATACTTCTTTACGCAGAAGGAGTTGAACATACGACAGAGGAGATGGCTTGAACTAATAAAAGACTATGATCTTGAGATTCAGTATCACCCTGGGAAAGCTAATACAGTTGCTGATGCCTTGAGCAAAAAATCAACAGGGAGTATGGCTTGTTTGCTTACTGAACAGAAAGAGATCATGCAAGATTTTGAGAAGTCTGAAATTGAAGTGGTATTGTGTGAACAGGGCGGATTGATAACCGCTATTTTCAGCTGAATCGACAATCATTGATGAGATTAAACAGAAACAAAAAGAGGATGAATTCCTCAAGAAAGTGATTGATGAATTTGAGACAAGTCCGAAAGCAGAGTTCAGCATTGAAGGTGAAGTGTTGAGATTTCAGAACCGAATGTGTATCCCAGATATTCCGGAACTAAAGAAGAGGGTTTTAGATGAAGCCCACAAATCAGTGTTTGCTATGCATCTGGGTAACAATAAAATGTATCGGGATCTGAAACAAAGCTATTGGTGGCCTAAAATGAAGAAAGAGATTGCAAAATATGTGTCCAAATGTCTTCAATGTTAGCAAGTTAAAGCTGAACATCAGAAACCAAGCGGTCTACTTCAACCTCTCCCTATTCCTGAATGGAAGTAGGAGCATGTGACTATGGATTTTGTTGTTGGTCTACCTCGGACTCATCGAGGTATGGATTCTATTTGGGTTGTAGTGGATAGACTGACTAAGTCTGCACACTTTCTACCTGTTAGAACTACATGTGATGCTTATAGACTGGCTACCATATATGTTGATGAGATTGTTCGTTTACACGGAGTTCCAGTATCTATTGTCTCGGATAGAGACCCGAAATTTGTGTCTAGATTGTGGAAAAGTTTACAAAGGGCTATGGGGATGGAATTGAGGTTTAGTACCGCATTCCACCCACAGACAGACGGACAATCAGAACGGACAATACAGACTTTGGAGGATATGCTAAGGATGTGTGCCTTGGATTTTCAGGGGAGTTGGGAAGACTATTTACCACTTGCAGAGTTTGCATACAATAACAGCTTCCACTCCAGCATCGGTATGGCACCATACGAGGCTTTGTATGGTAGAAGGTGTAGATCACCGATTTGTTGGACAGAAGTCAGGGATAGAGCTTTGCTTGGACCCGAAATTGTGCAAGACACTTCTGAGAAGATCAAAATTATTCAACAAAGGCTCAAAACAGCTCAGGACCGACAAAAGAATTATGCAGATGTTCGAAGGAGACCTCTTGAGTATAAGGTTGGTGACCATGTGTTTATCCGTGTGACTCCAATGAAAGGCCAAGTTAGGTTTGGAATGAAGGGTAAGTTGTCGCGCCGTTACATTGGGCCGTTCCAAATTCTAGAAAGGCTTGGTCCAGTTGCTTATAGAGTTGCTTTGCTGCCGGGATTTGAGCAAATCCATAATGTGTTTCATGTGTCAATGTTAAGGGGTTATCTTCGGGACCCGTTTCATGTGATTGACTATCACTGGGTAGCTTTTGATGAAAATATGGAGTACGCCGAGTGGCCGGAACGAATCATTGACCGGCAAGTGAAACAATTGAGAAGCAAGTCCATCCCAATGGTGAAAGTGGAATGGAAAGAACACTATGGGACAGATGCCACATGGGAAAAAGAGGATAAAATGCGGCTACGTTATCCACATTTGTTTCTCGACGAAGGTAAAATAAGTTTGAAGGACCAAACTTCCTAAAGGGGGGAAGACTGTGATAACCCTGTTCCGTATTATGCTAATTGATCTTTAATATGAATGTGATTATGTGTTTGATATGATTTTGAGTGCCATTTATATGAAAATATGTCGTTTTAAATTTCTATCTGTTCACCGTAGGACTATCTGTTCAACTTACTGTTATAAACTGAAAATTGAAGGCCTTATCGGCCACAGAAACCGAAATTGACTATGCCATTGTGATTAGCGTAATTTTTAGAGCCTATGGTGAAATTTAATTAAAAATTGATTTGGATCAAAATAATTAGATTCAGAACGATTAATTAAGCGCCATTAATTGGCTATAATCAATTGGATTAAGAGAGGCTATATAAGGGCCATTATACACTTTCATTTTGTTTCTTTTGAGCTCAACTTCTAAAATTATACTCTAGAGAGAGAGAAGGACCGAATTTAGAGAGGGAGGGAGCTCAAAATAGAGATTTGGCTAAGGAGCTTGGTGATCTTGAAGCTACACTCAAGAATTAACCATAATTTGGGAGATTTGAGCCTCTAGGTGAGTAAATTCATAGATTTTAGTTAGTAACTTTGTGAATTCAAAGTTGAATGATGATCAAGAACAAGAATTGTGTTATAAGTGATGAATTTGAAGCTAATATGTACATGCATGTATAGAATTACCATGATTTGGCATAATCAAGCATGTATTAAGTTGGATATGGGAATATGAGCATTGAAGCATACATGCAAGTATAGTTTTGTTGATTTTCATTTTTATGAGCATCATTGGTGCTATTTGAAGTAGAAATGAAGTCAAAATTTACATGCATGTTTGGTTGTTGGAAATATGGAGCTTACATGAGATTTGAAGGCATGAGTTTGATTATACAAAAGAAGTGTTGAATAATTTGAGAATGTGGCCATGATTTTGATTTTAAGCAATTGACCTCATCTTGCTTGTATACTCATGATATATAATGTAATTGCATGTTTTGAAACCAAAATTATGAGTTTTGGACCTTTGGAGGTCGAGTTTGAACTTGAAGAACAATTCTCGATTTTCCAGAATTTGGCATGTCCGCTCGAGCGGGGAAGGTGCCGCTCGAGCAGGAAATACGAGCTCCCAGAAGTTTTGCAGACATGGATGTCCGCTCGAGCGGGGAGCCATGTAGTGAGACTTTCAGATCGGGCGTCCGAATTCACGGTCGAGCGTAAAAATGAGGTAACCAGTACTTTTGCAGACCTAATGGGTCCGCTCGAGCGGGAGAGTCCACGCTCGAGCGGGGACCCCTGTTTCAGAAATTTTGTAAAGATGTTCTATGTTTCGTTTTCTGTTCTCTTTCACTTCTAAAGCACTCTTAGGCATGCATTGAGCATTATGAATGAATTAAAAGGATAAGAAAGAAGCCTAAGAGGAATGTATGAGTTAAGAACAGACTGAATTGATTGTGACCCATATGTGTTATGTAATGTGTAGGGTCGAGCCCCAGGGTGAATCCACCGGCAGATCACTGTGAGTAATATCTTAGTAAAGATACTTTGAAGTATGTTATTTGTCCAATTGCTTATTTCCTTATAAGTCTTATAAGTCTGTTAAATTGAATTGTGGACAAATGTTTGTTATGCCATATGGTTGGGCCAAAGGCCGTTGGATACAATTGATTGGGCCGAAGGCCGTATGACATGAATGAATGGGCCAAAGGCCGTTTGACATGAATAAAAGAATAAATGGGCCAAAGGCTGTATGACATGAATGAATGGGCCAAAGGCTGTTTGACATGAATGAAAGAATGAATGGGCCGAAGGCCGTATGACATGAATGAGTGGGCCAAAGGCTGTCTGACATGAATGAATGGGCCGAAGGCCATATGACATGAATGAATGATTGGGCCGAAGGCCGTTTGACACGAATGATTAGGCCAAAGGCCGTCAGACAGGAACGATTGGGCCAAAGGCCGTCGGATATGAGTAAATTGGGCCCGAGGCCGTTTGATGTGTTTGGAATCGCAGTCACTTGACCTATATATATATACATATTAGATAGAAATATGAATTGGGCCCAAGGCCGTCTAATGTATGTTGTTCTAAATACCGTTCATGTATCTTCTTTGTTTGATATTATTCACTGGGCTTTCGCTCACGCTCATTCATGTGTCTGTAGGTGAGCCAATGGAGGTCCAAACCCAGCCTCAGTGAAGTTTGTGTGAAACGGTCAAGGTTTTGAAGAGTCAGCCCATACGTCTCACGAATGGGACTTGTTCTCGCCCTTTTTCTATTTTATTATATTTTGTCATATTGGCGAGAACTTTGGATTACAGTTGTATATATAGTTTTTATTGGCTGACTTAGACTTGAATGATCTTGTATATACAGAACCTTGTGTTATTACATATCTTGGTGTGAGTTATTAACATATACATGTATGGATTGTTATGACGTGCCATGTAAGCACAGCTCTATGGACAAAAGTTTGAAATCGCTTCCGTTTGGCCCCTTAACTCTGTTAAAACATGTCTAATTTGGTTTAAGGCCGTAGGTAATCTCATGATTACTGGCCGGTTATGTCCTTAACCCATGGGGGGCGAGTTCGGGTCATGACAACAGGGTTCACCTCCTTAAGGTGTTTTTCATAGTTTATAACATTTTATTTGCCTATCCAAAAAAAAAAAAAGGAGTGTCACATAGAATTGCCTTCCAACATGCAGATGTCAATGTGAATTTACATCTCTAAACTCACTTTAACAACTAACACTGTTAAGGGAATAAGAAATAAATATTTTTGAAAAAAAAAAAACTGCTTAATGGATATCACAAAGATAACCACAACATTAGAACACCCATCGAAATGTAACCTACAGTAGTTATTTTACCTAGTGCATCACCCTCTACTCCTCTTTCCTTCCTTTTTCCAAAATAAAAATAAAAATTTGCCAAGCCATATTATGATTGTGTATTTGATGTCATTGTGATTTTGAGTTGATTTAGTACAGAGGTAGTATGTAGTCGGGAGATTGTGATTATGATTGTGGTAGTCCATTACATAGGCAGTACGTGTGTAGCTCGGCTTTTTCGCGCCCCCTTTCGGAAGTTCGAATATGAGCCCTACAGTTCGGACTCCCACGGTTCTGAATCTAATCTCACAAGTGCAATGTGAAATAGATAAACACCAAAGAGTCCAAATCCGGAAAATCTTTTGGAAAATCGATTTTGAATCAAATTGCCAAAAATGGACTACTTTGCCAGATACAGAGTCGCCACCTAAATATTTTGTTTTGGGAAAATTTAGGAAACCCATGACTCATGCCAAAGGCCACATGTCCGTCATCACCAAGATTGTCTCGACTCAGGAACTTAGGTACGAGAAGGGAAGGTCATGAATGAATTTGAGCACTCTCGCTCGCCCGATCAAAGATCGGCCTTTATTAATCATGATATGATTTTTATTAACATTATATGCTCTTATTCCGGTTTATTAGGCTAGCATTACTATCTAATGCGCACATATACAAGTATAGACTAAATTGCAAGAATTGGAACATCTCGAGTCATGTTTGTTTTGCAAAATTGTTTCGAAATATGTACCACTCGAAAAAAGTGATCGCATATGAACATTGCTCAAATTATTCCAATTCAAGCAACAAGCCTTCATCCACAGACATTCAAGTAGTTTACGACACTTAAACATTTAGCCTCATGGAAAGCATGCTGGACATGGCAACAATGGCAATCACACTCATGCAATTATGCTAAAGCGAGTAAAGGCTCACTTAGTACTCCAAGCCAAAAGAAAAATGAGTTAGAAAAATGAACGAATCCTAACTATGCGATATGACTAATGCAACATATGTGATATGCAACTAAATAGGCTCGGCTACTTAACGTGGCATTTGAAACAATTTGATAGCATGTGGTCTGTGGACTCGCCTTTTTCTGCGCCCCGCCTTTCGGAGAGGGTTTGAAAAGAAAGGCCTCACAGTTCAGACTCCCGTGATTCTGAATCTAGTCTCACAAAGTGCAATGTGAAACTGATAATCACCAAAGAGTCCAAATCTGGAAAATCATTTTGGAAAATCGATTTTAAATCAAATAATGCCAAAATTGGATTGCTTTGCCAGATTACAGAGTCGCCACCTAAATATTTTATTTTTGGGAAAATCTAGGAAACCTTGACTCGTGCCAAAGGCCACGTGTCCATCATCACCAAAGTTGCCTCGGTTTGGGAACTTAGGTACGAGAGGAAAAGGTCCTGAATTGAGCACCCCCGTTCGCCCGATCAAAGATCAGCCCCTACTAATCATGATATGATGTTTTATAAACATTATGCATTCTTATTCCCGTTCTTAAACCAGCTTTACTAAGTGACGCGCACAAAGCAAGTATGGACTAGTTTGCAAGACTTGGAACAATTCAACTCATGTTTGTTTGTGAGGCGCATGCTTCGCACGTCCTGGGGTACAGGAGAGTGGTGTGCAATAGATGCACGAAGGTAAAAAAGTCCGATAGATACACAAAACGAATGCGTGCGATAGATGCACAAAGTGAATGCGTGCAATAGATGCACAAAGTGAATGCCTGGGTTCCCCTACCGAGACACAAAAATGACTTCATCTAGAACTCCTCTGAATGAACCATAAATACAATATCGTTTGCCAATGCTGGCAAAGGAAGAAAGTAAAGAACTTAACAAGTGCGATACAATGACAATGCATGTTGCGAGATAAACAACCGAGATACAATGTTAATCGAAGGCATGTTCTATGTGTGAACGAGATGTATATTCTATGCATGGCGCATAACTGATACAAGACGCGCGTGCAATATATATGTGAAGTGAAATGCATATTCCAAGCAACAAAGTGAAATGCATATTCTATGCAACAAAGAGAAATGCATATTCTATGCAAGAAAGTGAAATGCATATTCTATGCAAGGAACAAAAGTGTAATTTTGACAAAAATGAATTTAGTAGCAACTTCCGATTTACCTCTCGAAAGAGTTACAATATGTTTAAAAAAAGGACACATTTCGTTCATGTTGACAAGCGATGAACATCGTACACCGAAACCCAATTTTGAGCTTCCGTAGGGACAATCTAAACCCAACAGTGAACCTTCCTTGTAACTCTTGGGAAACAAAGACACAAAATAGCACCAAAACACAAAAGAAGGCCACCAGAAATTGGCTGGCCACAGGGGGAGGTTACCGGCCACCTACCGACCATAGAAGAGCCTTGCCGGCCACATGTCGGCCAATGATGGCAGCTCGGGGGCAAACTTGATTTTTTGGCTCGGGTCTTTAAATATAAGTGAAGGCCCTTTCATTTTCTCACACCTGCACACCCAAAAATCCTCTCCCTCTATCTTTAGGTGCTTTCCTTCTCTAGATCCGAGCTTTTTACGCGTTTTCGAATGCCCCACACCAACTTTATTCTCTAAACCCTCTTGATTTCCTTCCTTTTGAACTGATTGGAATTTGATTTCGACACATTTTTCCTCATTTTCACCCTTCTAGGCTTGTTCCCCTCGAATTTCTCTCAAGTTCTGTGAACTTTTTCGGGCTTTGACTTTTCTTCCATTTACTCTCTCCTAGGGTTGACTTTTCCAAGTTTACCCTCTTTTCTCCATTTTTCTTCGTTTCCACCTACTTTTCACCCATTCTTCAAATGGCGGATGGTTCACCACATGACGAGGCCCCTCTAGAGATTCCCCCCGTATTTCCACCTATTCTCGATGCGGATGAGCTGGTCGTTGCCGAGGCGGCTGCAGGTATTAAGGCTGACCTCAGGGCAGAGTTTGAGCCTAAGCCTGAGCCTGAGCCACTACTAGTGAGGGTACTGCCATTTGATCTGGAGAGGTACCATCCTTGGACACATATCTTGCCAGCTGGTGGCATTAGGTGCTTTAGCAACTTCGCTCTCAGTGTGTGGAGGACCTCCTGCTGAGGGAGCCAGCTTCTCACCTATCATCCATCGCAGTTGAGGTATGCACTCTATTTTCTTGCATTTCTTGCACTGCCTTTTATCTGACTGTACTTTTATCACTGCCTTATCTGATGCATCTATTCTTTGCCACAAGGTGAGTCTCGTGCCTTCCGAGAGTACGGAGCCACGATCGCATGAGACTGGTACGACGAGCTCCCCGCAGGAGTTCGCGACATTGTAGATGAGACCGGCTTCAGCCTATTCTGCTTCGGCCTGACGCGGGTTACCGCGAGCCATTCTCTTCTGGGCACACTTGTGGAGAGGTGGTGGGACACCACCAACTCTTTCCATTTCTCCACTGTTGGGGAGATGACGATGACAATGACTCCCTACGACTTTGCCATGATCACAGGCTTAGGAGTAGGGGTGATTCGATCCCTTTTGACTCAAACATGGGGGAGTGGGAGGCGGCCTGGGTTGAGCTGCTGAGAGTGCGTCCACCTATATACCAGACAAGCATGGTCAGATATACCTGATTCACCGAGCATTTTAGAGGGAGCGAGCCCGAGACAGTAGATGAGATGGAGCAGTACGCCAGAGACTTCTTGATGTTCGCCTTCAGTACCACCTTGTTTTGGAATAGGTGGAACACTGTGGGCTTGTATCTACTGAGCGCTCTGGTGACCCTTCCTCAGGTGCGCTTCCTATGATTGGGGCGGAGTCGGCCTTGCCACCCTATATAGATACATGCGCTCGACCTCCCGTTTGAGAGGAGACTTGATTGGGGGCTACTGGTGAGCCTAGGAGGTACGCATCTCAGTTCCCTCTTTGCACTTTTACATTTTCTGCTCTATATTTTCTACTTTACATCTGTTCAACACCTGTGCTTTCTGCTTTGCACTTTCTGCCTTTGTTCACGCTTTGTGCTTCTGCTTTGCACCTTCTATATTTGTTCATACGTTGTTGATCACATACAAGTGCATTTTCTCCACAGCTGTGGGTCTATGCATATTTTCCAGCTCTAGCTCTAGAGCCTATACAGGAGCTCCCATTGGTAGTCCCTTACTCACAGAAGTATGACAGCTAGCACCAGCACAGGACCTGCAAGACCTTCACATTCTTCCAGCATTACTTCGACACTGTGGCTGCTCATGAGGTAACCCAAAGCACAGTTATTTTTTTCTTTACAACTATTCTGATTCACATTTGGCAACTGACAGCAATTAATAATCTATACAACCTCTATTTGCAGATCATGTGGCAACCGTGGGCCATGATACCGGCCGGGATTCGAGTCCAGTACGCCTGGGCCTGGGCCATTTCTCGCTTCCGCATTTTACTTGAGGGCCTAATCTGCCGAGCCTGGTTTCTGAGCGATCGGTTTGTGCTTCAGACTGTGGGCTTGTCTGACCCGATCATTTCGATGGCGCCACCAAACTCCATGGGATTAGCAGACAACCTATCTATTTATGAGGTCGCTCAGTTTATGGTGGGTCTGGATGCTGACTACTTTCGAACAGAGGGCGACTATGCGACCTTCATTCAGACACACCTTATGCCACCTCTGACAGGCGCTCACGGGGGAGAGGGTGTAAGGGCTCCTACTGTGAGAGAGATGCCTAGGTTAACAAGGGCGACCAGGGCCCATGCTAGAGGGGCTTCCCGGCGAGGCAGAGGACCAGCTGGCCAGAGCTTTCCACCGCGCTGACATGATGACGACATACTGGGGATGCTTACCAGGTCCCGATTGAGCTTGCAGCGACCGAGCATGATCTTGTCGGGGTTAGAGGCTCGACTAAGATATGGACCACACTTTACCACTTGCACCCCACATTTCATTTCAAATATATTCACTGCGAACACTGATCATCCAAATGCATTTGCAGGCATCCATTAAGTACACAGGAGGGCGCTCTTGAGCTGATAGCCTCCTTTATGGGTATGATACAGAGGAGGGAGACGCTGCTTGGTCTCCATGGCATCCCGGTAATCTCTTTAGTTTGCACTTCATGCTATCAAATTTCCACTGATACACTGACACTGACATTTCAACTGTAGTTTGTTCCAAACTGCACTGATACACTGCATTGGCACACTGTATTCACACACTGTATATGACTTTTGCATACACTCATTCTACATACTATGCTTGTATCTGATGCACACACTGAAATTGATATATTGTCAACTATCCTTTTCAGATCCCCCCATACCGATGGCTCCAGCGGTAGCAGTGCCAGCAGCGGCAGCACCTCCTCCTGCAATAGGGAGGAAAGGCAGAGACAGGGGTACCCAAGCCCGAAGCAGTCCTCTTGAGCCCATCTTGAGAGACAACAATGTTGAGACCAGTGGCTCGAAAGAGGCAGCGAGTCAGCACTCTAGGTCATCTAAGAGCGGAGATGATGACGCCGACTCGAGTTCTGAGAGCAGAGGCGACGATGTTGAGGAGGGTTCTAGAGTAGAGAGCGAAGACGATGCCTGTTCTCGTTTTGGCTCAAAGACGGCTTTAGATAGCGGGGCCGTTGGAGACAGTGCCCCAGAGTCCTCTCCTCCTAGGAAGAGGACTTAAAGGGCCTTTAGAGCATGAGGCGACCGGCGCTGATCTTTTGATTTTTTGCTTAGTTTCTTTTTGTTTGGTAGAATTAGCACATGTATAGCTCCATATAGGTTTTATTTGCTTTAAAACATGTACTCCTCTTTTGTAAAAACCATGATTGAAATAAAACCTCGCTATTTTTATGAAAAGTGTGGTTTATTTTTGCATCATGAGCACCGTGTATACATGAAATGGACATGAAATTGAAATGGCTAAGAGCACTTGACTGAAACAAAATTCTTAATCGGGTAATGAATCGACCAAAAACCAAAATACAAAATGCCATATACAACTCGAAACAAAATAACAACAACTTGATAAACAAACACAACAAAACAAACAAAACAACTCAAATACAACTCAACAAACTTGCTAAAACCAAAAGGACTTACAGCAAGACCTGAAAACACACAAAGAGCATAACAAAACAGATGCTTTCAGCATTGTTCAACACAAAGGTGGACAACAGGCCTGAGAGGAAGGCTGCCGGCCAGAAGAGGAGTTTACCAGCCACCTGCTAGCCACCAAAGTAGCCTCTGGCCACCAATGTGCAGAACCTCCAGATTGTTGACAGCTGGCTTCCACTCGCTGCCTTATCTTCTACAAAAGGTTGAACTTCGGGAATTCTTCATTTCAGCAGCAAATTCTTCACAAATTGAGCTATTTTTCTCCGAAAGACTCTCGGATTGGATAGTGACTTTAGACGGCTCAGAAAAGGTAAATTTCTGGGTGTCAACATAAATGCACTTTTTCCGTTGAGCCGAACTCCACTTTATTTTCCGTTCCTTCATGCCGCGGCTAAGTGTTGGGACCAGATTACACATGTCTTTAGCTTCGGGAACAACAAATATGCCTGACAATTGAAGACTTTCAGGTGTTAATGGAATCCCGGCGCGATGAGGAAATCATACCTTAGTCCCGTTTTGGCCACGCCCAAGCTTTGGGACGAATGTGCAGGCTTACTCTGCATGAGGCTCAATCTTTGGCCCACAACGGAGAACTGGACATTCCCAGTCTGATTCATTGATTTTTCGACATTGGTGACCACGGTGACCGTCTTTGGCGGGGTTTTCGGCAGCATGCCCTCTGCTTATGTATGCTAGCTCATTTCCTCATTTCCCCTAGTTTTGGCAGGTCCAACATTTGTTTGATCGAAGTGCCCAAGGTTTGAAAGAAGGCAAGAGTTGCATTGGCTTGGCATTAGCTGAGACCTTCATGGGCTTAGACGCCTTTCATTGATGGGAGACTACCAGATTCACGGGGAGTCCACTGTTTCTTCGGGTAATGTTTCCCACTCTTTCTCATATGTGTTTCTCACATCTCTTGACACTTTTGCTTTGTTTTTTTTCTCTCAAAACCCTTTTCTCACTTTTCTCTCAACATACATCTCACTTTTCTTTCATCTCTTCCTAGGTGTGGCTTATGGATAAGCTGAAGGTAGTGGACTCTTGCCCTGAGTACTTAGCTCGAAGCTACTTCTCCCACCACTGGCTAGTGGATTTCTCGAATGAGAGATGATGGTGCCACTGGATGTGTAACAGGTCTGCTGCTAACATAGCCTGGCGTTGCCCCTGGCTTAATCTGACTGAGACGAGTTACAACATAGCTCAGCAACCTGGTATTCAGCTAATTGGCTTGACATACTGCGTGTTCTACTTCCCTTTGCGGTTTAGACATCAATTTGTGCATGATCAGATCTGCCAAAGGAGGGGGTGGAGTACTCGGTTTCATTCCCCATCTGAGGTTCACACTTGGCTAGGTACGTTACTGGTTGGAGGACGAGAGAGCTTCTGGCCCCTACCCCTAGTTTCAGTTGCGCCCTTTCTAAAGAGTGTTTGGCTTGGCTAGAAGATGAGGAAACTGGGCCCACTTTGGCTTCAGAAGCTTCTTCAAGCACGACCAGGGGACGCAGGAGCACCTGATTCATCTATGCCCCTAGTTTATTGCTTTGATATTTCTTTTCAAGTTTTTATGATGTAATAAAAGAAACTTTGATTTGTATCGAAGAGGTGGAGAACTTTGTATTGAAATCAATGAAATTAAAGTTGTGAGCATTGAAAATTTTCCTTTTGGTCCAAAAATAGTCCAAGTTGTAAAAGTCAAATTTGAATAAAATCAACTTTTATCAAAACTTTCCAAAACCATTTTCGAAAAGGATCACCACTTGATGCGCATGGAATCAATCCTCGAGATGTACAACCCCGAACCAAAAGATCAGAACTACCCCTTGATTGAACATGACTGCTCGGCATTGTAATCAACTCTTCTGTCAGAGTAAAGACAAAACCGAACCCTCAAGTAAAGAACAGACAAAGATGACCTGATCAGACACATGGACAGGACAGTTGATTTGGAGGTGTTTACGGCCGAACTTCAGGATGAAGTTGCCTACATATCCCGGAGATGGGAATCAGGCCTTACGTAGTTCGATTCTAGTTCACTCGAGTATTAACACTCTTCTTTTACGCTCTAACTTTTGCCAAGTTAGCCTTTTAGGGTTTTCAACCTTGCAAGCTCAGTTTTCTTTATTTTTAATTTTTCATGCTTAACTTTTGCCTAGGTTTCCCTTC